>JAHDVE020000310.1:0-48087 GCA_022606495.2 Halesus radiatus | reverse complement strand
GAAACCAACAAGTGGTATGAATTTTATTTATTGAAAAAAATAAATAAATGAAAATGCCACAAACACGTAGCACGGCAGCAGAAAGCGCCACCATGTCCAACGATAAACTAAACGACCTCCCGGCTTCAACCTCGACTTCAGCTGACACAGCGAATGTTCCCCTACAGACAACAGGGAGGACAGACACCCTGACGATACAAATAACGGCAAGTCAAATAACGGAAATAGGGACAGTGATAGCAAGCCAATTTGCAAACATGTACGTTTGTCAAAGGGAACCTCGCCTGGAGGCAATATTTTCCGGGAGATTGGACGAATTCCCACGACTCTTCCTGGAACGGTGCGAGGAGTACTTTAAAGCGGCAAAAACATACGAAGAAAACAAAGCAAGGGTAGCAACAACCCAGCTCCGAGATAAGGCCAAGGACTGGGCTAACACATACAAGCACCCAGAATGGGAGAACTTTAAAAGATTTTTCCTTCGGGAGTACGAGGGACCAGAAGTGGAACTCCGGCTTCAAAACCAAATATTCCACAAAATTCAAGAAAACACAGAATCTTTGGCTGAATTCATAATAAACAAACAAAGGATGTTCGCACGGCTTCACCCAAAGAAAGACCTCTCAGAGTTAGATGTTTTCGTACCGGCGTTCTGTAATAGTCAGATGTTACCACAGTACGCCCACGTATACGCCACCACCATGGAGGAGTGGATGAACCAGGCGATGAGGTATGAGAACTCCAAAGGAAGGTTCAAGATTTTGGGCCAACGCCAAACCAGACACGACTCTCCGCCTCACCGGTCACCTCAGCGGAGTTCATCTCAGCACCGTTCACCGCCTCGCCGTGACCAGCCTCGCCGTTCTCCACCTCGACGGTCACCGTACCGCCAACCACCGGCCCAAAGATCCACAGTAAACCGAAACAGGAGAGACCGGAACCCGGAAAACCGGTACCGCCCGGGAGCTCGGTACTAACACAGCGACCCGGGCGAAGAAGAAAGAAACCGAGACAACTAGCAGAGTGCCACACGGCAACATCGGGTTCCTTCCTACCGAGAATAAGAGTGAACATAGAGGGACAAACCTATCAAGCGCTCATAGACTCAGCAGCCTCCCACTCTCTAATAAAAACGGCCATAGCACAAAAGGCCAAACTAGAGCAATCTTCCATCAAATGCCTTAAACTGGCGAATACAAGAGACGTAATGCGAATAAAGGGTATCGTTTCGTTGAAATTTGACATCCAGAATACAACACAGGAATGGAAATTTCTCGTGGGAGAAAACCTAAGAGAAAATATTATCTTAGGACGCGATTGGCTCTCCCAGAAGAGGCTTCAATAGACTTCATGCGAAACTGTTTAAATTTCGGAAGATCAATCAGAACAACCACCCACTTCGTACCCATTCGCCAGGAACAAAAGAAGGACGAGATCCACTGGCCACTATTAAATCAAATTCCAGACCAGGAGAAGGAAGGATACGCGGACCTAATACGCGAATATAGCGAAGTATTTTCCCCCGTGACAGGAACAGCGAAAGTACCACCACACAAAATCCACCTAATTCACGAGAGACCTATCTGCGTCCCACCACACCGCCTTTCGGATGAGAAGAAAAGGGAATTATATAAACAACTTGAAGGAATGTTAGCGGAAGGAGTAGTAGAAGCCAGCAGATCCCCATTTAGCTTCCCAGTAGTGATGGTGGCCAAAAAGGGAAAGGAAGGAAGACGGTTCTGCATAGACTACCGAAAATTGAATCAAGCCACAATAGCCGAACCCTCACCTCTGCCAATCATACACGAAACACTTAAAGACCTGAGCACAGCCAAGGTATTCACTGTACTGGATCTAAAAAGTGGATACTGGCAAGTACCGATGGCCCCAGAAGACAGAGAGAAAACGGCATTCACCACACCAGATGGAGGCAGTTTTCAGTTCAGAGTAATGCCATTCGGGTTAAAGGGAGCACCCAGAACGTTTCAAAGAATCATGAGTCAGCAAGTATTAGCCGGATACCTGAGGAAATTCGCCATGGCTTACCTAGATGACATCGTCATATATTCCGAAAACTTGAGGGAACACTTACGCCACCTCCGCCTCATCTTAGAACGCTTATCAGAATTCGGACTAAAATGCTCTCCAGAAAAATGCAACATCGCCACAGACAAAATTACCTATTTGGGACACACAGTCAGTGCCTCAGGCAATACCCCCCAGAGCCCACTCGAAGATGCCATAAAAAACACACCATCCCCGCAAACAAGGAAAGAGCTTCGCAGTTTTCTAGGAGTATGCAACTGGCTTAGGGAATACATACCAAACTTTGCCGAGATGTCGGCGCCCTTAACAAATCTTACAAGGAATAAGATAAAATTCCAATGGACCACAGAAGCTGAAGAAGCTATGCAACAAATAAAAAAACGCAACGGTTGGACCACTGGAACTCAAGAGACCCGATTTTAGTAGAGAATTCATATTGCAGACAGACGCAAGTAAAGTGGGAGCCGCGGCAGTACTCTTCCATAAAAACGAAGATGGGTCACGAGACGTGATCTCATATTCAAGTATCCGGTTCTCACCAGCCGAAGAAAGGTACCATAGCAATGAACAGGAAGCACTGGCAGCAATATGGGCTATTAAAAAGTACCGACCTTACCTAGAAGGGAGGCATTTTAAACTCATAACGGACAACCGAGCTCTAACATGGCTAAATGAAGCGAAGAACGAAAGAGCCAAACTCACAAGATGGGCTCTACTGTTGCAAGACTACGACTTTACCGTAGAACACTGTCCGGGAAAAGCCAATGAGCTCGCCGACGCGTTGTCCAGAAACCCAGGGCCAACGCAGATGGTACTTGAAATGGTAACAGGGAACACTCGAGAGAGCTATCCGGAAGTTGGAAGATATGACGGCATAAACCAAATAGACTCGGAGGAGGAAGAAGAACAACAAACCCTAGCAAGTGCGGTAAAATTAGGACAGCCAACAGATCGAGAAATACGGAAAAGGATAGGTCGTTGGAACACCCTAAACGATAGAGAGATTCTGAGCAATGCCATTGACATTAAGCACTACACAAGGTACAACGTTCACCGAGGAGTACTCTGGAAAAAAGACGAAGGAAAGATGGATAGATTGGTGGTCCCTAGAAACACAATTACAAAAGTTTTGGAAGAATATCATAACTCAGACACAGCAAACCACCCGGGAGCAGCAGAGACAACGAGAGCAATAGCAGCGCACTACTTCTGGCCGGGAATGAACGAAGAGATCCGCAGACTAGTACGTCAGTGCATGACGTGTGCAACAGCAAAACGCGGCCCAAATAGACCCGCCGCTCCTCAAGGAGGCACAAAACCAAACAAACCATTTGAAGTGGTCGCTGCCGACATCATGGGACCATACCCAAGAACCTTACATGGAAATAGATTCATACTCGTGGTAACAGACTTATTCACAAGATGGGTAGAAGCATTTCCGATAAAATCAAGCAAAGCAAAAATCATAATCCGCCATTTAGAAACGGAAGTGTTCCCAAGGTATGGCTACCCGAGACGCATACTCACAGATAACGGACGACAGTTCAACCACCGCCAATGGCTGGCCGCAGTAGAAAAATGGCAATGTAATCATTGGACAACAGCCATCTACCACCCACGCTCAAACCCTACAGAAAGGAGAAACCAGGAGATCAAAAAAGGACTGAGAATTCTCCTCAGAGACTCACCTCACAACGAATGGGATGATAAACTGTCGGGAGTAATAATGACGACCCGAAACAGGCGGAACGAAGCAACAGGCGTACCAGTAAAGCACTACTGGGATACGATATACCGAGACCAGGAGAGTGGCAGGCTTGCCCAGACAACGCAGAAGGGGAAATCGTCTTACCCCACCAGCGAGAAATAGCAGATGAGAACATTAGAGTAAACCAAGCAGCGTACCAAGAGAGGTACGCCCCAGTGGCGCAAGCCTTGCTTACATACCAGCAAGGAGAAGCGGTGTTAATAAAGTAACACCAGTTAACCGGAGCCCCAGAAGGAAACTTCGCAGGATTTGCACCAAAATGGAGTGGTCCTCATAAAATTATCACGAAAATAGGAAGAGGAAACACCTACTGGGTAGATAAAAGGGGCAAACATATTAAAATCCATGCAGACGACATAAAAAGGGCACCGGAAATCCAAGGAGACCGGGTGGACGATTCAAATAACGAAGTTTTGGCTCAAGAAGCCCGGGTGGATTGATACGAGATGGCAATGAGCTAAAACGCCGTTGAAAGAACTCGCCCGCCCGGAAGGCTCCGCCGCAGCGCCCAAAGGGATAAACCCCGTGCGCCATGCCGAGCCAATCACAGGCCGCCGGACGCAAGGGACGGGCTCCCGAAGAAACCGCCGTCGAGTTCGACAGGCGTTCAAAAGGGGGGATTTTGGCTACAGAAGGCAGTTCTCCCGGAGCTGCAGACTACCGCTGTTACCAGCAAATAGCTGCCAAACCCCCACCACGGACTTTCCACCCGTGGAGTGCTTACCTCGACTTACCTCCGGAAAGGAAAGTCACCGCGGAGTGAAGTTACCCAGTGCCTTTGTAAACTAAAGCCAACTCCGTGAAGTTACCGAGTGCCTTTGTAACTAAAGTCACCTCAGCGAAGTTAACCAGTGCCTTTGTAAACTAAAGTCAACTCCGTGAAGTTACCCAGTGCCTTTGTAAACTAAAGCCAACTCAGTGAAGTTACCCAGTGCCTTTGTAACTAAAGTCAACTCAGCGAAGTTACCCAGTGTCTTTATAAACTAAAGTAAACTCAGTGAATTAGACACTCCATAGAATTAAGTCCAAGTGAATTCAGTGAAATAGACACTCTTTAATATTAAGACTTAGTACCTAGTGGACGTTATATGATTATTATAAAATAAACAAAGATTATACTACCACGAATTGTTTCTCTGAGCCCTATTGATATTACCCACCTATCAATATTATATATTAAAAGAAATAATAGATTTGAGGTATCAATAGGAATCCTCCCCTTCCAGAGTCATCGAAGGAATAATCATCAAAGAAATTGCCCTCAATGACATTGTTGTAATATGGAAGGAGTGTAAGTTATTATGAAGACAAATTCATTAAAATTGAAATGAACACATTGAATATCCAAGCAAAAACTCTCAAGTAGTCGCAATAAACAAATGCAATTATTTTACGAGCGAAATAAACATTGTAAACTTCAAAACTATGAGCCATAAGCACCATAAACAGTAGTTATAACCCTTATCTAGTTCTAGTTGGGCTCGACGGCTGCGTATGTGACGTCAAAAGCAGTGGAACCAACAGAACATGGTGCAATAGTTTTTAATTCACTTTTATATAACGATTTATAAAATCTACTTATAATTATATATATAATAACACTAATGTAATAAGAATCGGGGTTTGCTGATCTGTACGAACATATTTTTTGAAAGCCATTAAATTTTTCACTGGAGTTCTTTATTATACGTAAGTAATCGTTCATTTAATAGATTTTTCTATGCGATGTTTGATGCTACCATATACCCAGAGGGAAATCGTGAAAAATCCTTTCAGGAAGCCATAACATAAAGATTCTTCCTATGGGGTAGTGTAGAAGTGTTCTGAAAATTTGTCATTGAGCTGCAGTACCTCAGGAGTCAAAACAGTTGGCAACTCCCTTAAGCATATCGTATGGTCTACCCATAGTTCTGAAGAGCCGATAGTATAAAATGGGTTAAATGATAGTTATTATTTTGACATTTTTATCGTCAAAGTGTTTTACAGCATTCTCAGGGCAATTTTTTAAATAAAAAAGTAACGTGGAGGTTAAGAAATGCAGAATAAATTAATCTCCTTTTGTACTTCAAAGCGTGCTAAAACCTAAAATCCGTATAGATTTTTCCAATCCAAAAGTTGGTACGCGTTTCAGCATACGATCGCTAAACTTTCAACTTAATATGTAAAAACGCGAAAATATGAAGAAAAGTCACGGCGCAATATTAACAGCGTTCGTAAAAGGGGTGCATTTTATATAATGTGTATGGTACAACCAGCAGGTTCTTCCAAAATACTCAATTACGGTGATTAATTTTAGTGGGTGTTCGTCACTGAACGTTTTGGATAAGGGAATAGTAAATTATTCATTAATAAAAATGCAACAACGTGAGTCACAAAAGAATTTTATGATCTTCCAGCTGCGGTGAGGTTTGTGGATTCGCGGTGATCTGGATCCAGAGACCTGCCCGTGTCACGCCACCTTATTACCACCGCACGAGGGGGAAAACGTGACTTAAATGATATTGCGCATCGATACATCGTGCACTACCGACTTCACATGAAGCTTAGATTTAACAACTTGCTTTATATAATACACTGCTTAGAAAGAATAAACTCATTTCCGAAGTTTTAATACAAACCGTGAGCAATTTGTGAGTAACGGTTAAGAATACTCTAACCACAAAAATATTATAAATTCTTTTTAAAACTCGGATGAAAAGTGAGTTTTTTAGTGCAGGGATTTATCACTTTTTTATCGCTTATTGCTTACAGAGAGTTGCGAAAAATACAAATATTATGTATCTGTGATGGCTAAGTAACAAAGCATGGAAAAATTTTAAATACTGTATACAGAATCGACGCTAAAGATCGTTTTTCATCCTCCGAGACGTTTAAACTGAGCGCAGGGTTCACAGCGTTTTCGTGATAAAACACTGGAAGATAAAAATTCTAAATACAAATACGAGTAAAATTCAAGCGGGGAGCGGATTCCAAAAAATCACAAATTCTCAACTCGGCGTTATGAACAATCAAATATTCTCATATTTATTTTGCCAATAGAAAAAAAGTCTTTAGAATAAATGTTCTTTACGCACGAAGACCCCAAAAATGGGTCTATACCATGAAAAAGTATACATACGTTCATATTTAAGCTTTAAAGAATCTTGCGGAATACGTGACGAAAATTTTATATTTTAATTTTTTTATGTTCAAGCGAGACGCGAACCGTGAAATGGTGTCGCCGATTCTCACTTCCCGGTCTTCTGAGTGCCGACTGAAATATTATCAGATTCCTAACCTCATTAGCGACACCTGTCTCTGTCCAAGTTGCAGAAGTCAACTTATTTTTATTAACATCATCGTCATTTGTAAACGAAAAGATATACATACATAGGTACAGATCACTGCATCACATGTACTAGAGTTGACCTAATAATACCCAAGAACCTGCAATTTATTAGTCAATGTTTTTTTTGCGAACAAAGTTGATATCGTACAACGCTTATTAAACTTGAATGGAAATGTTGTTTGCCAATTAGATCATTGCGTACAAACAAATCACATAAACTCAATTTAAACTAGGCATTATGAATTTAACTTCTTTAAATGAATATATTGAAAGACCTGCAAATATAAACATTATTAGAAGCGAGAAAGGCAAAGTCGGGACCTAAGGGCATAGTGAAATCATATATAAACATTACGAAGAGCAACATTTACATTAAATTCCTGAAGCGTGATGGAGAATTTTATGCGAAATAATTTAACTGGAAATATAAATTGTTAAGGGAATGTTTCGCCCCTTTCCGGAACCGGTAATACACTCGAGTATATCGGCCGTTGGCTGCTTCTTCATAATAATTTCAACCGAGGGGCTCAGATATATCAAGAAGAGCGTTGGAATTGGAGAGCTTTCTGGCTTTGCGAAGCTTTTTTTAGCAGATTTATTTGTACTATTCATCTTTGGGAGCCTCATTGTCAGCGCCTTGCCGATACATTCGCATAGTTCGGGAGGATGGCTATTTACAAAGATTAGCTGGAGTACCGCAATGTGTGCCGCGATAAATTTAGCTAAGCCGCAAGGGCCGGGGCTGGGGCTGGGGCTGGGGCTGGGGCTGGGGCCAGACCCGCTCCATTGGCTTTTTTTTTCTAAAATTAAGAAAGGAGTGATTTATTCAATTGTTCCTTAGTCCAGCGTCTAAGTGTTTAAGTAAAGATAAATAGAGAGTCGTTCCGGCCGCTAATAAACACAGAGTGTGATGTTTACCATACAATGGAGATGGCTTCATATTAATTTATTCATTGCCGCGGCAGCAAATATTACTACATACTGATTCACATATGTGGCTGCTAGCTAATTCTTCATATACTTTCAATAGTTTTAAGTTTTCATTAGTCTAAGCTTACAGGCTTTATCTTATTTTAAGTAACTACGGAAAATGAAGTATTGTGGTCGGTTAAATAAAATTAAAATATTTTTTTTTTATAATTAACTTAGAGAACGTTCGATTAATTGATAAATAATGATAATATATAATACCTAGGAAACATACGCGTAGGTTCTTACAGACTTTTGAATTTTCTGTTTAAAGAATGTTAAGACAATTAAATAATAAACTCTTCTGCCACACACATAGGTATTTACATAGAAGTCATTAATCTTGTTTCATGTGAGGGGATTTCCGTTCGTCATTTCCCATCGATTCTGATAATTTTACAAGCTTTTTGCCATTCCTGACACGTCCTCGTCAGTCGGAAAATTATCGCCCTATCGGCGCCCGACCAATACCCCTGTCTCCACTCCCGCATCGCCTACTAGCACTATTCAACAAAACAAAAAAATGCCTACATGTCTGATACACTTTCTTGCAAAATATACATGGTCGGACTCTTTTGACAAAGTGGTCAAATTTATAAGACGGGATTTTGCGAGGTGGGGCCGAGCTTATTGGAGGGTTGCTTGCTTGCTGAAATATCCAATGGCTATATATAAAAAGAACCGATGGATATTCCCCACTTTATTGAAACAGAAAAATATATCCGTGAAACATGATAGCGTATTCCGATAAAATAACATGCCACTTATATTGACATAATACAATAATGAATTTCACTTCCAAAGTTAGTATTTGCTGCGGGAGGAAAACATCATTACGTATATAATATCGCGTCAGATCGCAAGGTGGAAAGGTATCTTTTTGACCCATATCGTTTATACTGTTTTTTTATTTTTATTATTGAATTCTGCTTTTGTTAGAAAAAAATGTATTTGGCTGTTACAAAACACTTTGTGTTACAAAAACATGGTGAAGTATTTCAGTGTAAATCTTCACAAAGGTCTCCTGGCAGTTGCGGTAAGCTCCTTCGCCTTCCAAGTTATATAACTTGCTGAGTTATATAAGAGAAGGCTGGACTCAATATCCCACTCGATGGCTTCCCAGGAAATGCTTTCACGTAAATCCAAGCATGGAACCAACGAGTGGAATCCGGCAGTCAAGTGATTCATGCTGTAATAATTATTCATACACTGGCTTTAAGAATAATCCGTAAAGCAAGGGCGTACTGTGACAATCTTTCTGAATTTCTGAGGAAAAAAATGGAATATTGTGATTGTAACTGTTGTATCTGATTTATTTTCTAAAACAAACTGATTTTAAATTGGTTAACAGTTAAAGAAATAGCAGAAGACTACTGTTTTCCTTTGACATCATTGTCAACAACGCAATACGCTCACAAACACGTCAACATTTTTTCTTCATTTGCTATAGTCTGCTAGTTTTAAATTACCGCTGTAATATATATTATTACATGTAGGTTATCTCTAAAGTTTGCCAATGAAAACAACTCACGGAAATACTGCTCGATGGCTATTTTTGTCAAAATTTCCACGATGGTTATTAAAAGTTTGACACTAACCTTAAAATTACTAAGAGTTAAACAATTGGCGAATTCCACTATAAAAAAAGCAAAGTGAGATTGGCGAAGACCATTCCCGGCAAAGACGCTGAAACGTTCCGCCGGTCTTAGCGGGTCGGAGAAATGTAAATTATTATGTAAAACGTAACACTTTCCGGGTTATCGTTGACAGCGCTGGAAACTTTCTTATCAACAAGGATTATTGTCTTATAATTCTTTACCCAGTTTATTTTTTGAAACAAGGAGTGTACGTACAGCGGAAACAAAGTGTAACAAGAAAGTTTATGTCTCTTATGAATGATTTTATGCTGGAGTATTTTATGATACTGTTCGGCGTTTATTCAAAAGGTGAAATAATTGAAAATATCCCGAAAATCACTTTAAAATTAATATTTAAAATAATTACACTAGGGCAAGATGCCTTCTACGTTTGAACAAAATAATAAAACACGATTGATTTAAGATTTACGTTCTAATTGTATTATGCTATAACTTTGTGGTTATCCAATATAATTAAATGAAACAAAAAAAAATTGTTTTAATCAATTTTTCTTTTATACGCTGACCCACTGCGGAACAACCTTTCCATCATCAGGAAAAAATATGTATGTAAGAAAATGAAATAAAAAGTGGTTAAAACAAAGCTTTTTTGTTTAATTTAATTGAGATTTTTGTTGTACATTTTAATAAAAAGGAGTAAACTTCGTATACATTATTCGTTATATAATAATTCGACGAAAAAGATAACGTGAGAGGAATTATAGCCAACCTCCCAGTGTTATGTATTATGCAATAAATAATGGTATATTACTATCATTCGCCTTGAATCAAATGAATCGGTGCATTGAGCTACGTACATATATAACACAATCACCGGAATTTTGGTAATCATTTATTTTTTATAGGGCTTGATTGACTGATATGCGATGATGGGTTAATTCTATCGGGATTTGATCGCCGGAACAGGCATCTGACTGTACGTATACTAAGGTTTTTAATTATTATTTGGAAGATTAGCTGATGTTACAGAATATATTATCTGTATTATTTTATTTTTTAATATATTTTGTTAAAATAGCGAGAAATCTGTGCAGTCGTTTCAGTGTTTAATGTTCAATCTGTGTACATACCTTTGTAAAGAATAAATACATACTAGGCGGTGTTTATTTGTTTGTTTTTATACAAATCTACTGTTTTAATCCGAGTTTGATGAAATTTTGTACACTTGATAATAAAAATGAGAGGAAGACTACATGGCACGGGCAGAAATTACGGGTAGGGGTAGGGGTAGGGGTAGGGGTAGGGGTAGGGGTAGGGGTAGGGGTAGGGGTAGGGGGGTAGGGGTAGAGGTAGGGGTAGGGGTGGGGGTAGTGGTAGGGGTAGGGGTAGGGGTCGGGGTAGGGGTAGGGGTAGGGGTAGGGGTAAAGATAGGAGTAGGTGTAGATAAAAGGTTGGGGGAAGGGATAATATGTATATTTGTTCGCAACTGAGTTAGTTTTTCCTTTCTACCACCAATACCTGCTATAATGATTTAATCTCGGAGGCACCAGCTAAGTTATTTCAGAGTGGAAAATGTCTCTTATATTTTGAAATAGTACTCGTACTCATAGACGAATCGTGCTTTCACAATGTTGGTATCCATGATGATCTTAAATAGGTACAATATCTAAAACCTTATTTATTTTTCCGCTTAGATTAGCTCCCGAAATATCGTATGTTTGCTGGTGAGTGTGGGCGATAACCCCCAAACTAATTTATTTAATATCCCATAGTCTCGCGTAGCACGTGTTTTGGTAGTATATTTTTTGCCTTCTCCAAATCGATCATATCTTGCGTACCGCACATGGTTATTAAGACCTCTTATCAAAACACGCAAGATAGAAGTTGCTCTTTTCCTCCTCTGTAATACCCTTAACAATTTTGAATTTCCAAACATAGGCTCTTTCTTTGTTCGAATGATGGGCAAGTCTTTGAAATCTCGACCCAATATTTTACACAATCCTAACAGTTTTTTTAAAAAGTGAAAAGGGCACAATAATTCCAACTCTTCGGACCATAGTGCAGTGGGACTATGGACACATTATTTAGGATATTTTGTTAGGATGATAGAAATGGGGTGGGGAAGAAGGGAAATATAAAGGTTGGGAAGTACCAGGGTATTCAGATCACTAAATATGGATTCCAAGGCGATACTTACCAGAGTACCTATCACTCTGGTGAGCATTGCAAAATTTATAATAAGCGCTGATAAAGGATCTTCTTTCAAAAACCACCTACATCAAGGTAAGGCAAATAATTAAACACATCCCGTTCTCAATTTTGCTGTGTATCTATTAAACAATATGCCTAACACTAAACCCTACAAGTCTATTTTTTGTATTTCATAAATCAACTTTATATAACATTTAATTAGCCAAAGAAGATGCAACAACTGCGACAATATACTCAGAATAAAAAAAAAGTATCTTAATTTCAGTGAAATCACCCTAACTTAGTGAAAGGGACTGTATTACCTATTATACTACATCGTTATGAGTATATATACACTTCCAACCCCTGATGTGCGTTATGGAATTTGTTTCACCTTTATTATATAACTTTCACTTTCTTCTTTTTCCCCAATATCATCTACGTATTTATATTAAGTAATTGATTAATAAGTGTGTAATGTATCATATTTCCTTTTTTTTTTTAAATAACCTTCTTTTTTCCTATTTATTTTTGTTTCATGAGTATCTTTGTTTCTGTTTCTTTTGCATTCTATTTTGTTGTTTGTTTACTTTTTATTTGTGATATTACGTAAAATCGTGTCAACCTCATGGATTATGCAACTATTAGCCTTTATCACACGGCTAAGACTAAGTATAAGAGCTCAGCTCTTTTTATTATTTCGAAAGTTAAAATTTTAGCAGGCTATATAGCGCTTTGTCACATACTTTACAGAAAGGGGGTAATAGATTATTATGACAATCGATGACAGTTTGATTTGAATACAGTAGCGAACGTTAGGTAATTTAGGAGTAATAAATAGAACCAATGATAATAAGGAAATCAGTGCTCAAATGATTCTGTTCCGCCCTCTTCAGCTGACATTGCAGACAATGAACTCCAATTCTTTTGAAAAAACCATTGTTGTTTCTCGTCAGAGTGAATCATCTATTCACGGTTTTAGGTGGCCCCATGGAGTAAGCAGAATCATCTGCAAAGTTTAAAAGTTTTCCTTTGCCTTTGATGTTGCTTGGGTAAGGGTGGATAAGAGGTTGTACAGAGTATTGTTATCTACTCACAGCACCAACTCGTTAGCGATAGGAATGCATTTTCATCTGCACCCCATCACCGAACAAAGCAATGATGCCTTCACTACACACTTCTGTATACTGCAGAACGCACCCTTACCGCTGCATTAAGTACTTACTTACTTACTTAGAACTTGATGAGGTGCTCGTTCCACCGCCATCGGTGCGAGAGGGTTCCTCGAAATATTTCCTTTTGAACAATTTTTTTAAACTCCGGAAAGTAATTACTTACCTACCCTAATATATATCACGAGTCCCGAGCCTTATTGAATTAAAAAATCGCTTTTAAAATTAAGTAAGATTTTGAGTAAGTAGGTAAGTAATCGATATCTTCGAGATATTTTAATATCCTAATAAATAAGGAATTTAAAGGCACTGCTTTCGAAAATATTCACATTAAATGCCAGAAATATTTTTTCAAGGCAGTGTTTTCTTTATTTCTGGCAGAAAGTCATAGTCTAGGCGCCCCCGTGGCTGCCGGCTGCGTTTTATAGTCGCTCCTGATTTATCTCGGAAATATTGGGAAGTTATTAATTGAATCGGTGTAAAAATAGCATAAAATAACCGCAATAACTTTTAGGTTACATTTATAAAAATCATATAATTTTAGTGTGGTCGTTTCGGGCTTAAATCAAGTTTATCATACAAAATCAAATAAAAACCCAAATATTTTAAGTTCAAATCTGTCATGTTGTTCTAAATTAACCCAAAAGAATCGGTCATCGGCCGAAGGCGTTCGCCACATGTGCTTGTTAAAAGACCTTTGCCTGTTAAAAGTTTCCCAGTGTGAATGATTTACAATGTTATTCTTTGAACTATGGTGATTGTAAACAATATCGTATACGACCGATCTAGACAACTCAAACTCAAACTTAATGGTGAATGTGCTATTTTGGAGCCTTTAATAGCTGCAAAGACATAATTGTATAACCTTGAACGTTGTACCACAACCGAAATCCGCAAAATTAGATTTCGTGGCTACCGAGAAAGGCGCAATAGGAAATAAAAACATTTGACGAGAAGATCTTCTGCTGTCACGATGACCTGAGTTCTGACCTCCAGTTCACGGAGCAGATCCGGTGCATCATGCGGCCCACGGACGTGCCCGACAAGGCTGCTCTGAGACCTGCTGTGGCCCGACCCCGACAACGATACCACCGGTTGGGGCAAGAAATAAACGACACGCTGATGTGCTCTTTCCAGATCCTGAAGCCGGCCGACGAGCGTCACCTGGCGTACGGGCAAACTAACACCAAGCGTCCTGTCACCAACAAAGACAAAGAAGATTGGAAGAGAGGATCTGTACCCCCGGCCCCAGTCCCCACCCGCCGCCCTACTTCACATAACTCCTATCATTTGTATTAGCGTCTTGCAATATATCGTAAGGAATAAATACAGTTAGCTTCTTTTTTTACCAAGCCGTATTTAATTTTGATAATCTAACTGCATCTCTTTATATGGTCTATAAATAATGTGTAATGATAGTGGCCAAAAAAAATAAAAATTAATTAACATAGGAATAATGTAAGAATAGGAAGTAAGATTTGTACAGCGCCCTTGAGGTGATTTTTCACAAAAACGGCGCTATAAAAATAATCCGATTATTATTATTATTATTTGGGTGAATTGTACTTCTAAGTTTCATCACACCGTTTCTTTATATGGAACACCTCAAATTTCTATCCGTGCATCATGTCGTTATTTAATTTACTTTTAAGCGTACTCGTCTACAATGCTGATTCTTGGCATAACCCAAACCAAATTTGATTCTCTTGATCATGCAATATCTTTCAATTACTCCCCAAATTCTCTTGACACTCTTTTTATTACGTATGTTCGCAGAAAGAAACCAAATAATCAACTAAGACCTTTTATTTATCGTCAATTACGCTTACATCGGCATTCTTGTTCGATCTATTCATTCAAATTACAAATCTTATATATTTTTACCACATAATATTCCATTGCATATCTGCCTACAAATGTGTGCTTAACTCTCGAAGGTAAATCATATTTTTTTATATGCAAAGACTAATCATTTGTCAATTTGACTAACACCACTTTTAACAAAATGCAGTTTATGTTTATGAAGATTTTAAACATATAAGTATGACGTTTTATTAAAAAAAAAGTACATAATATAACAGTTAAAAAATTAAAACTTGTTTGTATTTTATATTAGCTACATTAATAAAACATTAATACAATAAAACATTAATAAAACAATATATTACGTACATAAATAAAACATGTTAATCTTAACGCTATAACTTTTCGAGATCAAAATTAGAGGTCAAAATTAGTAAAATTAGAATCTAAAGAAAATTTATGAAAATTAAATTCTAGGAAAAGAGGTACGATATCGGTAAAAGTTACGGAAAATAATATCTCATTAGATTTGTGGTTAGAGTGCTATTTCTAGTAAGATAGAGGTTCTGAGTTCCCAGATGCGACCGTCAGCTTTTTATTTTCTGTTTCGGTTTTCATCGGAGATTTGTGAATATTTTCTTCATAAAAAAGTTATTTTTATCGTTTTCTTTACTATTTTTTAGTAGGTTCATTCTCTTATAAAACTTTTTTTCTTCTTCGGTGCAATTGACACATTTATATACCTTGTGTTATATGCAGACAAGACTAACAGAGGCTTCGAATACCACTCCCCGTAACCTCTCAAGAATTGGTACGGAGAACTAGAGTGATCGGCGCTTCCGTTAGATAGATACAGCATAAAATTCACGTAGTATTAGTCGTAACGACACAGGTTAGTCTTTTACGGTTAAACAAGTACGTTTTTAATCAAAAACGTTAAAAAGATTTCAATTGAATCATCTAGAATCCACAAGGAATCGAAAAAAAGGCGACGAAATACCTATTCTTCTTTTTCCTTTAAATGTGTCTCAAAATGCGTGGATATTGCACACTAAATTCTCGTCCTGGGGGGCCGAGCCATTTCTCACAGCGCCACTGATTCTCTTCAAGTGCAAACATGTTGACAAATAGGGGGAATGGGAAGGAGCGATCCGGATAAATAAAAAATACCTTTGGGCTTCCATTCAGTGCAAGAAGGATGAAGGTACAAAGTTTCCAGCGCCGTTTGCTGGTTCTACAAAATGCTAGAGTTTTATTGAGTGTAGCGACAACAGGGTAACCCCCGTCGCCTGATAGTTTTATATACGCGATTATAATACATATTGATTTAGGAATTTCATCAACGGGAAGAAATATATTATTGGGGGCATTGTTGAATTGAATGAACAAGCAAAATGAGGATGCATTGTAGATAAAGGCAAACTATTTAAAAATCATATTTATCACCCGCGTAATAATGGTTAAATTCTATTACGCAGTTTTGTTAAGGTTCACCTCAAGCGCACTTTACACTAACTAACCTAACCTAATATAATTAGAAAATAACAGATGTATTATACATATGTATTATGCAAATTAAAACTATGACTCAAAATTTTCAAGAGTAGCGGACTCTAATTTGTTAATATTATATAACAAATTAGAATAAACTAGGGGTATAAATAATTAAACGTAAACCACAATAACTAATGAGCCAGAAAATATACACTAATTAACCTAATCTAATGTAATTATAAAATAACAGTTAGGATTGGAAGTAAATAACTAACTAACCATCACGCCGTTTCTCGGCAGGGGTAGGCCGAAAGGACGGACTGCCAAATAACTCGATCTTGGCATACACTTCTTGCTTCTTTCACATTCATACATTGTCTCATACATTCCCTTCTATTTTCCGACTTCTGATATGGCCCGACTAAAGTATTTGATTCACTTAATCGTGCCATGTCTTCCTCGGGCGTCATGGGCTTTTTCTTCCATTCACATTCGCGTCATATATTCATCTTAGAGTCCATTCTTCGTTCATTCGCTTTACTTGCCCAAACCATCTAAGCGTCCCTTTCTTAATCTTACTCATTATCAGCCTCGCATTCTTTCGGGGTCTTTTCACACGATCATACATGGTTTTAACACACATTCGACTCAAAGATCTCATTTCTATGGTATTCAGTTTACTTTCATCGTTCCTCTACCAATTCCATGCCTCACTGCCATACATCAGGGTTGGTATCAGCACTCCATTATAGATTGCTAGTGTGCAAAACAAAACTACGATTTAGAATATTCGCGAGCAGGAGGCTCACTTGCATGAACATTTTAGATTTAATGTAAGCAAAATATGTAAATAGTCAAATTTAAAGTAGTAATAAATGACGGCCTTCATGGTCGAGGGGTAAGGCTCTCGACTACGAATCCGAAGGTCGCGGGTTCAAATCCCGGCGTGCGCAAGTAAATTTTATTTAATTAATTTGTTTCACAAATTAATTAAATAAAAATAATATGTAGTATATTTGCGCACGTTCCAGAATGGAAGATACTCTCAGTATCGCCCTGGTGAAAGACCACCATTCAGAATTGAAACGTTGCTTGAAATGGCATTTAGCTGTGTTTGGCGACCAGATCTGAATAGCCAGGTATTACCCCACCTTCCTCTCCCCCTTCTCCTTACCATCAGCCTCACAACATTCCCCAATTGGGAATTCCATAGTCTCACTGGCTCCAGACGGTTGGGAGCAGTTGGGACTCTTGTGAGGTATTCAGATAAAAAAAAAAAAATAAAATAAATAAATAACGAAAGAGTAGGAAAATATTTTAAGACATGTACTTGGTTTTCATTAGGTGCGTGGGTAGGTGGTAGATACGTATCTAGCTTTTACACTAAGAATCTAAGTATGCACCTGCATTAAAATTATTATACAATTTTTTTAAGTCGTATATTTATTAAATATGAAAAAAATTGCAAACCAGAACGATACAAATTAGAATTCATTACCTGACCCGAGATTTTTTGCCGCCCCACTTAGTTTATTGTGTGTGTGTTAGTATCTGTGTATCCATGTATACTAGTCAAGTAGATCCGTTTGAGATTGCTTCTCCTTAGCCACAGCAGTATGTTGTAAGGAAGATCTATAGCAGCGATCTGCTAAGACTCTATGAATAAAAAATCACCCCTTATGTTTTAGAGCGGGACGCTTATATCGAGCGGAACCACTCTCAGGCCTGATCCACGTAATTCAAACTACCTACCTATTCGAAAGCCACCTATCCAAAGGGAAGACACATCTCTTTACATCTAAAATGGAGACATGTATCAAGAGGTTTGTGCCTTTTTACAGCGTAATTAAGAACCGGGAACGAACGAGCTGCTCTAAGGTTCCTGGGCGCTAGCTTTATTGCCGGGTCCATTAAGAGAAAGGATAACTAGAATTACAAGAAATGGACACTTAAGGGTGTATAGGAACACGTCCAAGAGGAAGTAGAAGAGGAAATGATCTTGATAACAGCGAGTATTTACTATCAGACTAAAGGTACAATGCTTTTTTTCGTGCTGACGAAAACAATGTACAGGAACAACGCAATAAATTAAAGAGATTGAAATAACTTAAGTAGGTACTCAATGTTAACTTGGCTCACGGTACATATTTTAAAATTATGTATCTTAGTTTTGATCTCGGGAACGTAGTGTAGAACAAAGGGCGCTTAAACAAGCATGTTGATTACGTCATAAAAGTGGGTAAATCTCTCTAGTTGGTTGGGCTTGTTAGGTAGGGTTAAAAAAGTCCTGTTTTTGCATTTAAAAAAGAATTGTTTAATAGCACTAGGCCGTATGTTAAGATTATTGCTGTCCTTTGCAGGCTTATCGCTTCAGAAAACCTCATTTAAAATAACTCACGTAGCAAGTTAATTCGCGCTGTAAAATCTTGCCTGTTTTGTATTATGTAAAGTATGTATTACATGGGTACGTACGTACCTACAGTTAACCCCCTTCAATCCCGGTTATGTAGGTATTTAAATATATAACCCTTTTTTGTCAATATAAGAGGATTTACGAGACTTTGTGCAAAAATAAAAACATTTACGTTGCTTTGGCGAATTTCAGACGAAATGGGTACGTTTGTTTCCTTGGAAATATAAAATTGGGGTTTTTTTTACAGTTGAAGCTTACATTATTCTGTGAATTTGTGAGGTGAAAATATTTTTTAAGTTTCTTGTGACAAGCAGTGTGTTATATAATAATAATGTAAATAGTACATTATGAGTACCTACCTATAAACAACGTTATTTATAAGGGTATTAAGTCTTTTTAATATTTCTATTTTTGAAACTGATAATACATGGTGGAATTCCATTATAATGATATAATAACACACATATGAAACATCCCATCTGGTAAAAGTTAATCTCAAACTACGGTCTATATACACAACATGTGGGGGGAGGGTTGGGGAGAGACTACAAGGGATTTATTCTATTACATGGGTTTTCTTTATATTTGTCATTAAGTCGTCTTTGACTGCCGACTTTCCAATTATTTATTTATTTATTTATACATATATATACGCCATAAAAATGGCTTTTACATTAAAGTGATTTAAACAATTTATGAACATTTTATTACAAGAAACAAAAATAATAATTTCGATATACTACAGATTAACTACAGATTAGACAACTTTTGTTTTAAGCATCTTTTATATGATAGTAGACCGTCATCGTGATCGATATTGGAATATTCGTTGCCTAATCTGTGCAAACGATGTATTATCGAATTTTGTTCTGCATTCGTTCCAGTATTGTTACAATAGTAAGGTGCTTTGAGTCGAGTCGGTCTGCTGGGTACATGATAATTTATTAATGATGTTAGTTCAGGGCAGTCAAACCAGTGATGGTTTATTTTAAATAAAAAAATTAGATCAATAAGTATTCTTCTATCTTTTAAAGATAAGAGATGCATTAATTGTAATAAAGAAGCGTAATTAATGTCATCTGAGGGAATTCCTAATTTGAAGTTAATTGTTCTGAGAAATTTATGTTGGATTCTTTCAATGGAATTTGTGTGATTTTTGTAGGAAGGGTTCCATATAGAGGAATTATATTCCAGTTGACTTCGGACTAGAGTTATATAAAGTAATTTTATTGTATGGATGTTTTTGAAATCCTTAGATATTCTAGTAATGAAGCCCAACATTTTCAAAGCTTTGCTAGTAATGGCATTAATGTGAGTAGTAAATGATAATTTTCTATCAAAGATTATTCCGAGGTCCCTTATTTCAGGTACAGATAATAAACTATTGTTGTGCAGTGTATAATTATATTTGATGGGGTTTTTAATTCTGAAAAAACTCACGATTTGACATTTTTTAATGTTAAGTGTGAGTTTATTAATGGAACACCACTCTGCAAATTTTATGAAGTTGAATTGTAGGGACAAACAATCATTGATATTTTTAATGATTTTAAATATTTTCATATCATCAGCAAATAATAGTATGTTAACATCAGAGAAAATGGAAGTGACATCATTTATAAATAGTATGAATAATATTGGTCCAAGGTGTGAACCCTGAGGCACACCGCTAGTGGCTTCAAATTCGTAAGACAAATGTTCTTTAATACATACGGTCAGTATACGTTTTGATAAATAATCCTTAATCCAGCATAATAGTTTACCACTTATTCCAAGTTTTGACAATTTATTTAAAAGGATTTTATGGCAAACCTTATCGAACGCTTTACTGAAATCCGTATAAATTGAGTCGACTTGTTGTCTGTTAGCAAGGACACCTGAGATGAAGTTTTCGTAAAGTGTAAGATTTGTTAGAGTAGATCGGCCAGAAACAAAACCGTGTTGAAATGAAGAAATATTAAATTTTACACAAGAACATATTTTTTGAAGAATTAACTTTTCGAACACTTTAGGTATCGACGATTGTATGCATATTGGTCTGTAATTTTCAACTAAAGATTTGTCTCCGCTTTTATATATTGGAGTAAGAAAGCTGTTTTTCCATATTTGCGGGAACTTACCCGATGAAAGTGACTGTTTAAAGATTAAGTATAGTGGATAAGAGACACTGCCTGCACAGTTTTTAAGGAATATTGGGGGAATTTTATCTGGTCCTGAGCAAAATTTAGGTTCAAGTAGTTTAATACATGCCGCGATGTCTTTAATCTCAATATGAATCTGGGATAGTTGTAAATTTATATCTGACTCGAAGTTTGGAATGTGTTCGCTAGGTATATCTGCTTCATACACATCCTTAAAAAAATCTGCAAACATATTGACAATTGCATTAATTTTACAGGAAGTTTTTTGTTTGTGGTGCATTGTTTCAGGTATGCCAAGATTAATGTTATTTTGTGATTTACAATACTTAAAAAAATGTTTTACATTGTTACCAATTGAAAATTCAACCTTTTTAATATAATTCTTATAACAAATGTTTGATAGTTTATTACACTCTTTTCGTAGCCTGCTGAAATTTGAAAAATCAGAAACATTTTCAGTATCTTTGTAAATTTTATGAGCTTTCTTCTTTTCAATTACTAAGTTAATCAGGTCCTTGTTGAACCAGTTAGGGAAATTAGAGAGTAATTTAAAGCTAATTGGGACAAATGTTTCTATGGTCTTATACAAGTGATCATAAAAGGCTTTAATATTTCCATCAAGGTCACCTCCCTCTAGTATAGACCAGTCAACGTTATATAGATAATCGCGTATTGCAACATAATTGGCTTTATTAAAGTTGGGATACTGGGTTTTAGTTTTAATTTGGTATTTCATAGGGTTACACAGTATAGCAATATCTAAAGGTGGGTGATGAGAGTCGGGAGCAAGAATTGAATCAAGTGACTCATTAACCTTAGTTGCCGTGTCGGTACAGAAAACAAGATCTAGTAATCTATTATTGACATTTTTTACATAGTTTAATTGAGTTAGGTTCAGGAAATCACATAGTTCAACAATTTCTTTTTCTGTTTCAGATAAGGTAGAGTTTAGAGAATCAGTAGAATTGTCGCGTGTGCCCCAGTAGATTTTGGGTAAATTGTAGTCACCGATGATAGTGATTTTACTGTTTGGAAATTTGTACGACAATTGTTCTATATCCTCAAAATGACTTTTGTATACACTTACATCCGACGATGGCGGAATGTAAACACTGCCGACGATATTTTTTTGATTTTTACCGTTTAATAAGATGAAAACTTGTTCCACATTACAGTTTTTGGTTTTCAGGAGTTTAGAAGGATGTAGCTTGTTGACGGCAATGATGACGCCTCCGCCTCTAGACTTAGAGCTGGTATGATGACTCCTGTCAGCCCGGTAGACATGATGGTGGGGAAGTCCGAGCTCAGCAGTGTTGATAGATGGTTCCAGCCAGGTTTCTGTTAGTATAATGATGTCGTGTTGCAGAGTCGGGGCATGTATTTTGAAGTCCTTTAGTTTAGTTTTCATTCCTCTAACATTTTGATAGTAGCATTTTAATTGGTAATGGTTGAGTCGTTTTTTGGAAGAGTTGTCACAATGGTTGGTTTGGAATTAATGTATTTGATGGTGAGGTTGGGTTCACCATTTTCTTGCCGGGACAACAACTCTTTTCTTAGATCCACCAATTGATTCCTTTGAAGAATGGTTAAGTCATTGCCTGCTTTAATGCCGTCTCTAAATTTGGTGCTGTAACGTAACACAGTTTTAGGTGCGATATTGTCATTAAATTCCAGTTTCATTGGTCGACTCTTATTAGGAATTTTTTTGGCACCCAGTCGGAACATTTTGACGTTAGCTAGGTCGAGCGAGGGGTCGATAATTTTTATGGCGGAAGAAACTTTATCTCTATCTTCATTGATGCTTATAGTCTTTTCTTCAGACGTGCTCTCGGGCACGTTATATAGAATCACGTTTTTGGATCGATTTGCTCTCTCTTCCATTTCGTTAACAATTTCACACATATTTGTTTCAATCGGCTGACGAGTAGTGATTGGCGTCATGAGATGCTTATTATTTTTAAATGAATTCAGTTCCCCTTGCATCACACCAAAATCGACAACCAATTCTCCAATAGTAGCCATAAGTTCCGTAGTTTTTGGAATAATTTTAACAATGTTTTCTTTTGTGAATTTGTTGTTGGGATCATGAACGATCGCTATTAATCCACTGATTATTGAGTTAACTTTGGTGATGTAGTTGGAAGCTTTATCACTAAGAGCCATTTTAATTAGATATGTTTTATTTAAAATATGTATATATTATTTTTTAAATTTATTTATATAATTTTTTTTTTTTTTAACTTTTTATTTTTATTTTTTTATTACGAGTAAACAGTTATATACCCCTGAGTTTTTGCAAGGCGTGTGCTGGCTACCGCGGCGGGCGATGCGTAGGTGAGGGGTGCGGGGACTTATAACAGCTGTCACTAACTTGTAAAACTCAACAATTTCTACACTATAAAGGCACTATACACTTTTCTGATAACTCGGGTACTTTACACCAGTATTAATTTAATATTATGCCGTCAACTATTTTGATTTAGATAACTTTTTTGATAGTTTTAAGTGATATTGTTGGGACGAATTAAATGCGCGTACACTGACTTCGTTATTATTATGTTGGTTATTCCCAGTAGGTTAATACCTCTGGTTTGTAGTTTACTTTAAACTTAAGTAAACTACAAACCAGTTACTGGCCATATGTCACCCCAAGTGATTCGCTACGTTTAGTGACTTAGCAGGGGTGCCCGGTTTCATGGGGTGGGGTTTGTCTGGGTCTTGTCTGGGTCACCAATTGCGTGGCCGGCCGGATCAGAAGAGACCAACCGAAGGAGACTCTTTGACGTAGGCTTGAGGGAAATTATTTTTCTGAGGGCCTCCTGCGTGGATTTAATGTAAAAAGGTAAAATCATTTTAATAAGCGCACGTTTTAATGTATTTGTGAACCGATAGTCGTTCGAACTCGTTTGGAATACCCGGCTGCAATTATCTCTCACCCCGCAGTAGTCTTACGATACAGTACACCATTATACAAGCGAGAATCTCTTAATTTTCTAAATTGCTCCGCATTTTAAGTAAAGTTGTCAGGATTGCCCGGAACTCGCGCGTTGCTTTAACGCATTACTACCGTATTTACATTATTTTCTACAAAGATAATAATTGTTTGTTATAGATAAATAAACAGGCAACCTGATATTTTTTATTGTTTATTTTTATCGTGAGCAGTTAAATTAAAAATAAATGATTTAATAACTGAGAACGGTTTTTACGTCCGAAAAGAAGTCCATTTTTGTATGCTTTCTGGAGACTCGCACAGGATCAGAGTTCTGGACAGGGGTGATCAAGTGGTTACAATGGTTTTCTTGCAACTTATAATACAACTGTAATCTGCTTAGGTATATCTAATACACTAAGTACCCATGTTTCGTTTATTAAAAATAGTTTTACTACCTGGTTTCTACATTTTTTAGAGCTCACCGTTCGAGAGCAGTTGCTCTTCGGAAGACTATTTTAGTGACTAAAATAATATAAACTCGGCAAAATACGTTATTCTGTAACAATAATTCTGGGACTAACTACCAAATGCATGCACCCAATTCTCGTCTACATGTACTTGGAAATAAATTCACCTCTGCTATAGATATATTTAATATAAGTTTACCCATATTTAAAAGATACCTGAATGATATTTTTATGTTGAAAAAATTATAAGAGCATCGCACAAGAGCAAATGCTTAATTATTTATTTTTATTTTTTATATTATCTTGAACTCGTTCCTTAATTTTCTTTCTATATATCATATACTATATTATGTATTTTGAAATTTCATACATTTTTTCATCATCTGAAATATAAAAACACGTTAATTTTATTTCACAATGTCATGCACTGATATCATATTATATTATGCACTTGTGTATTATGTATCATGTAGATCAGGCTATTACTATTTTTATTTAAAAATAATAATATCTACCAACTAAAAACCTTTCCCTTTATAACTTCTCTGTGTCATGCACTTATACATTATTATACATACATACATCATAAATATGTTACACTTATATATCAACTATGTATCATGTTCTTTTTTTTTGATAACATTATTTTTCTTTCTGTGCACAACATCATTTAAATGTTAAAATATATAAAAGCCCATTGGGGCGTTAATAAATAAATAAATATTACAGGCAAGTCATTTTTTTAAACATGTTCTGTACTTAACTGACTGGTCCACCATAACTGTGTATTGTTTATTTAATTTTTTTATACTCTGAATTATTATTTTTACCTTTTTCTTAGTACATTCTTCATCTTATAAATTCTGTTATAACTTTCATCTATGTACCATATGTATAGCCATATGGGACGTGTGAGATTGCATCAACCGTCCTACATTCAGGAAAAAGACTTTCTATTATTATTAACTACTATACAACATAAAAAACGTATCGAAAGGGTGCAAATAAATAAAAGGTTGATAAAACTGACAACTTGCGCAAGGGAAAAGCGATGCAAAGTAGAAGCGTGATTCCGAATAAATATCACAAGAGGTATCGTTATCTCCATACTACAGGAGCTCAAAATTAACTAACTTTTCAGAAGGAGTCATTTTTCAGACATGCAATACACGAGAACACTTTCCTCACATTGACATAAGTGGGTCGACTATCAGTATTAAAAATACGAGAACACGTGTCGGGTTTATATTCCGCGTAGGTATTTTCCGCAGAGGTAATTTCGTTTTGTAGGGGACAGATCATGTTTTCTTCTTTTTGTTATTACACGGATAATATTTTTAAAACCATTGCAATTTATTTAAGGGCAAGCACTCAAAAATGGTCCTACACATCACTTTGCAGGTCGCTAGCTCAAGCGATACGAAAAATGATTTATTTTCTACATTCTATACGGATAGTTAAGATAATGTATAAGGTTTCAAAAGAAAAAAAATCGTCCAACATTAATCTTTTAAATTCCATAAAACAAATACCAAAAGGTCTGAAAATAAATGCACTTTGAAAACAAGCGAAGGCAGATTATGCATATTTTATTTAAAATCCCAGTACGTATTTCATATAGAAGCTAAAAGATTAAAGTTTGAAAAATATTATTTTTGAAGATTAAATATTTTCCTAACTACCTGTATAAAATTTCAAATAATTTCTTTTGGATAAAATTTCAAATAATGTCTTTTGGATGACTATTAACATGGAATTTCACCGAACGCAAATCACATTGCTTTTAATAGTACTACTTATACTTTTCTTCGTTTCCTTACGTCCTTTCTCATGGGAGGTGGGCTACCATCGGGGCAATTTTTACCCTGCTGACTAACCTCGAACAACTCTGTTAAAACAGCATTCGTACGTCACGTAGATTTCAAAACCATGCGATGTCTTTCTCTCCTATTCGTCTTCCATCTATCTTAGTTTGGTGTAAATTGTATAATCTTGTAGTTATTGTTCTACACAACATGACCTACTTCTATACATTTTCTATGTGAAATTTTATTTATTTATTGGTATACATCTACATTCAGAAAATTAATGCATTTTTCGTGCTCGGAAGTAATTTTTAATTATTTTTTAATTTGAGAAAAAAATTATACGAGTAAATATATCTGGCAATACTTTTCAGGTCGCATTTTTCCCCCAGTTGGCCGGCACTTAACGCATCTTTTGTCCTAATTCGGCCGAGTACGGACCTATCGGTATTCGACTAATCAGCCAAGCCTGTATTGTGTTCGTTTTGCATATTTTTCCCATCTAAACCCCATGTCCTACTTATGAGGTGTTATGTTTAGAGTCAAGTGGTATTCATAAAGCACAAATATAACAAAAAAAATTGTCCACGTGTAACCCAACCGTTTTGATATGCCGAGCGTTCGAGTGGTCCAATTGACGCGCAATCTTAGCGTGTGACGATAGTAAGTGTAAGAGCTTTTTTTTAATTATTTGCAATTTTGAGAATAAATAAAAACTGTATTGTAAATTGCAAAATATGTTGTTTTATTTATCGAATATAATAATGAAGAAGCATTCTAACATATTATACAAAAGATTAACCTCAATACTAATATTTGTTATGTAAATATGAATTTAGGAATAAGCCCGGCCGGATCAGAGGTAAGTTCACTCAAAGTAAGCTGGCCAGATGAGCGATAATTGTGTCACGAATTGTATCCGTACGTGGCCGGATAAGCCGGCTTAGAACGCGTGCAAACTCGTGGTCTGGAAAGTGTTAAATGATAAAGAAGAGGAAATAAACAGCAATAAAAATGAACTGCATTGGAGTTTAAAAAAAACTTGTTAAACCTACTCCGCCTCTACATAGGAACCCAAATTGAGAAGGAATATATGACCAATATTTTTTTTTTAACTTTAAACAATTATTAGTTAACTATTCCTTATATTGAAATATTTTTTTTATAAAAATGTTGATAATATGTAATTACGCAAATACCCACGCATCCGGGCTATTTCTTCTTAAAAATTAGTTTTTAAATTTGCAATTTTAAGACAATTATCTTTGTTCATATCAGAATAGCTGATTAACATTACTTATTAGTATAATATGTCATAACATCACGTCTGAACCAAAACTAAAAACCATACCACACTGCATAGATATTGCATCGATTAACACTATAATTATTATTAACACAGAAATGTTAATAATGAAAAAAATCATGAATTTGGCAAAATTGTCCTGGTCTCTTATTATTAACAATGGGAACAGTTCAGTGTGGTGAAATCGACAAGCTTTTTTTACAAGAACAGACAACGATCCCATACCAAAAATTGACTAATGGATTTTTTTCATGCACTCGCAGAGGTATTTAAATTTTTTTTGCTTCCCACACCCAGTTTTGGCCAAAAAATTACGTATCGACATAAAAAAAAATTACCCCATTAATACAATAAATGTTATTTTATGAATATGGGAGATAAATTAAAAAAAAAAGTATTAATTTATCGCTATTCTTCTACGTTATAATATATACAAGTATATATACTCGTATACACATTTTTTTATTATTTTAGTGATAATAATAAAAAAAATTATTTTCTGTAGATGCTTTCACTATTGAAAAAATACATATTTAAAACCCATTAGGTTATATTCTTAGTTCATAGACCAGTTTTTATTTATTTTTGACTTAAAGATTTCTTTCAAAAAATGAAAATAATATATTCTGATTTATTTAAAAAAATAATATGATCTATGTGGAATATTTAACTATTTGAATCTCATTTCATTTAAATCCTATCAAGAATATCCTAAGTTTATATAGATTTTTCATAAAACCGAGAATACCAGTCGACAGGAAAGATCAAAGAAACTTCTGTTCTACACTTTTTTTTCATTTAAAATATCTGTCTTTTGAAACAACCAAAAGTTTTAACTAAAAATCAGTATTTTTATCTTCTTATCGTTGGTACAAATTTGTTCCATTTGAATCTCAAAATCTGTCACAAAGTATTATGTCAAAAGTTCAGCTGCCATTTTTTTCCGCGATAAAATAAACTTTTTTGAACAAGTTATTTCTGTGGCTGTATGCTAAAAATAACACGCCTTAAGATGAAAGATCTTACTAATGTCACCATTTAGGTACAGATTTAACATAAATAATAAGGCAATTTCGTATATCAACATTATTTTTTTCGTATTGTATGTCGTTCTACCATGCAATGTTAGGAGTTTTTATATTAAAATGTCATACATTTTTGGGAATGTTATAAAAGATCAAATTAACACTTCTGAGAAAATTCAACTGCTGTTTTCGGTACCTTTAGCACTGGGCTTTCGATTTTAATAAAAGTACTTCCGCACAGCAGTAAAATTACATAATTATTTTGAAACTTTTTTTTCTTGAACTCATTAACCAGAGTGTTATAAAAATGTTGTAAAGGAAAATAAATAAATCAAGAAAATTCATGTTTTGTTTTCCCTCCTTCATTTAATCCGAGACCTACATAAACAAATCCCTTCCTACATCGCTTTGCCGTAGCGGATATAGTTCCCCAGGCTTTACTCCGAGACAGTAAACTCCAGTAAGAATGACAATTTACAAGGAAATAATGTACATCGTACAATTATTAGTCATTACCATAATGTATACGTAAATGAAAGTAGGAAAAAAGTAAAGCAGGAAAATAAGAGTTATATAATGAAAGTGAAACGGCTTCCGTAACGCACAGCGAGGATTGGGAGAACATGCCTAGTTCCTTTGCTACATTTATTAAATTGGCTTGATGACAAGGACAGTAGTTGCAGAGAAAACATCCTCATGTTCTATATTACGTTAATATTCCGTAGAGTTCCTTTTCGAATACTATGTGATAAATTATAAGAAATCTACTAAAAGCGTAAAAAGCAAAGCATTAACCATTGCTATCTAACAATGGATAATTTCAGTTATTTATAAAAATCACCTCATTGAAGCTCACTATTATTAAAAAAAATAATTGAAAAAAATAATAATTAAAGTAAGATGATCATTACTTATTGTGCTTTTTAATAAGCTGCTTCAGAAAATGACTTTATTAAGCGTTTGTAATGATATTGTATTTTTTAACACTCATTAGGAAAATATTTCCGTGAACAAACAGAACAGGATCAGCTTATTTTGCTTTCTGCATGAGTTGCGTATGTCTGCTCTGTGTTTTAATGAGGTATCTAACTTCTACAAATAAGTAGTTCACATAGTTAGAAATAGTTCTTCTCATGAGGCAGTTATGTAATCAGAGTATTTGTTTTTAGTTTCCCACCTTTAGCATTAGTTTTGTAATGTGACACCGCACAAGAGATCCACTCCAGTGCCTGGAGCTAACGGGACTGTATATATAGCCTATGGAGCTATAAGGAATGTTGTGAGGCAGAAGGAAGTGAGGGGGGGGGGATAAATGTAGAAAGAGAAAGAAACCTTTACATTTAGATTTAATTAATGAAATAGTAGATTTAGATGTACCTTCTTACCTACTACTTTCAAATTAGACGGCAGTCAAAGAGTCTTTAGTTGGATCCGAGTACTTTTACAATTCCGTTACAATGTTAATTACGCACCTTAAGGTTTCAATGAACAGCAAGATATTATTTGTCATTATGGAATTATGTTAATAATTTTAATTTATCATTAAATATAGTATTATCGTCAAAGGTATAACTGAAAAATCAGTAAAAATATAACAAGCATACTTATAAATTATTATTTGGTTGAATTTTTTGGAATATATTTTTGAAGCTTAAGCTCATTGCAATATATTTTTAATATTTGAAGATAATATTAACAACTCTCAAATCGAAATACGAAACTTGTATGGGACGCTTGCCGCCTATTTTTATGTCGTATGTTTAGCTCATAAGAATACTTGTAACTTGTAAGGGAATCGGGTCGAGTGGAAAATAAATGTTGCTTCCCTGTTCGCACACAGGCCCGATTCCCGATATTTTTGTATATGTCGGGTGGTCTGGGGATGAGCATGTTCCCCCAGACCACTCTAAGTTTGACTGAAAAAAGATGACAGAGCGAGATGACGCGGTGGGAGGGAGACGGTGATGTCGAGTGAATCTCACGGCGCTACTCGATGCAGATTTTTGTGTCGATAGCGCCGTGAGATGCCAACTAGGCCGCCCGGCGTAACGCCTAGGTGGTATTTGTATACAGGCCGATGTGTGGGCTCTAATAAAAAAATTACAAAGAGCAACCAAAAATACAAAAAAAAATAGTATTAGAAGTTATGCAAAAAGAAGCCAATCCACCCGGCATGCAAAAAACATCCAACACTTCAAAAAAAAAAAAAAATCAATAAAATATCATATCTAAAGCCCTATAAGTTGCCATAGGCAGCCCACACATCGGGTAGAAAAAAACCATCCTCCAGGTAACCATCACCTTCAGTTCGCGAGAGAGAGAGATTGGATTCTCTGAAACTCGCCCGCAACAATATGATAATGAAATGAAAAATCGGCAGTCATCCAGCGACGCTTAAACCGATATCACCTCTGCTCCACCGACCGCTCTATCTCGCTCTACTTGAAACCGACCTGCCTTAATCTTCTTTGACCCCCCGCTGACTCTTGGACCATCCCCCGGACGACCAACACTCACGGAACCAGACCATCGAATGACCACGGACAAGGCACGCAGAGCAGAATCCGAGTTTGCACAAAAGTGTGTATTGTGCAAACGGATTTGTACAGCCGCAGGTGTTTTTTGCACAAAAAGTAATTTTGTGCAAAGGGCAAAGTGATACAGAAATCGTCTTGCAAAAGGGAACGATAGGTCACCCATCTCCCCTCCAGACCGCTTCGTAGATTGGGATCAGCAGGCCTCTACAGTTCGCTTGTGTGCTAGGACATGTCTGGTACAAAACCGAAAAGACACAGAGAATAAAAATATAACGGTAGCAGCTGGGATTCGAACCCAGGACCTCGTGGTCTATCCGGGACCTGGGCTCTATGCCAACTGAGCTATGGCTACTATGAAGTCCAGGGTTCGAATCCAGGCTGCTACTGTTATCTTTATATTTTCTGTGTCTTTTCAATGTTTGTAAATGCATTACAATGAGGTTTATAAGCTACAAAAAAGTTAATTATCCTGGACTTGTAGAAAAAATCAACAGATGTCCCATATAAATAAAAATCAGATAGGTTTATTCGAGACACTATCTAACGATTACAAATATATTCGGGCTGAATCTTGTAGTTATAAAAAAAAAGTAGTAGCAAAAAACTATATGGGAATTAATTAAAAAACTATATGGGAAGTATGATACCGATAAAAATGATGGCATGGATTGGGGTAGTCGTGGCCACGAGTAGACCACGAAGTCCTGGGTTCGAATCCCAGCTGCTACCGTTATCCTTTTCTTTTCTGTGTCTTTTCGGTTTCATGTTTCGATTTGAGAGTTGTTAATATTATTTTCAAATATTAAAAATATATTGAAATGAGCTTTATAAGCTTCAAAAATATATTTCAAAAAAATTCAACCAAATAATAATTTATAAGTATGCTTGTTATATTTCTACTTAAGTACTGATTTTTAAGTTATACCTTTGATGATAATACTATATTTAATGATAATTTAAAATTGTTAACATAATTCCATAAAGACAAATAATATCTTGGTGTTCATTGAAACCTTAAGGCGCGTAATTAACATTGTTACGGAATTGTAAAAGTACTCGGATCCAACTAAAGATTCTTTGACTGCCGTCTAATTTAAAATTAAATCTAACCTTTTTTCATTAGAAATTGTTAAAAAAATAATAATTAAAATTATATTAAAAAAATCTTCGGACCACCCAGCGGATCGCCTATTTGATGAATTTCAAGTGCCTCCGTTTAAAAATCTGTACATTAAAAATCCAATAATTCAAATCATAAAAGAAAAAGACAAATATCAATTCTTAACTGAAAACCGTACGCGTCTTAAACATATTTTTCCATGCTCAAAATTAACTAGTTCATTTGCACAACTATTTTATACTTACCAAAGACGATCATTTTTTCAATCAACTACCGGAAGAGATCAGATGCATTCAAGATAAAATCCAAATATGTAACTCTGTCAAGAAATATTTTAAAGGCAATCTTAATAAAAAAAATGTTTCCAACTAAATTTGCCTTGCAAATATTTTGAAATTTACTTGTCTTGAAAATTTCTTTTTTTTTCGAAACGCATATATTTTAAATTATGATATGTAATACAAACATCTCTTTATAACATATTTACTAAATACTATTTTTTTTCTTAATGAAACTGTAATGCATACATATACATGTACCATATATTATATTACTATAATTACCGAACATAAATAATGTACACTCTTCTTCTATCCACAAGCAAATGCTTCTAATGGAAGAATAGTATAAGATCTATATTATTTCATGTAACAAAAAGTTTAAGTATTAAAAACGAAAAAATAAAAAAATTAATATGTACAAAAAAATGATGAACACACTCGTTAACATTCCCCTAGACAAAATAATATTGAAATATATATTAAAAAAAAAAAGAAATATAAAAATAAAATAAACTTAATATATCCGGTACTTAATAAAAAAAATATTCAAAATTTGCATTTCCCCAGTTTCTCGGTCCAATATCTCTAAAAAATTTAAAAAAAAAATTAAAAAGAGTGGTTTAAAAATAGCTTTTAAAACCAACAATTATACAGGAACAAGCCTAAAAACTCAAAAAGTAAAAAACCAAAACTTAATAATAGTGGCATATATGAATTAAGATATGACCATGCTACCGTAACGCTACCTATATCGGGCAGACGGGAAGAGCTCTCTCGACTAGATTAAGATAACGTATACGGTTATATAATAATAATAAAATGAAAATTTTCAAAATTTGCAGGACACGTCTTTACAAAGGATAGTGAATAATCACGTCCCGCTCAACAACAACGAGCCTTAATCCTTCCATATAGAAAGAAAGCGTCTTAGATTAAATTTAATTGAACAATTGGAAATTAATTAACAAACGAATGATCCTAATATAAATATAAATTTATTTATTCCCCACTTCTCAGTATATTCACACTAGCAAACAATATTACAAATTAAAAAAAAACCAATTAAGAAAACACTGTCTTTTATATACGGGGAAAACACATTATATATGTATGTACCACACAAAATAGAGAATTTAAATTATTTTCTAACTAAATCGGTTCAACGGTAATAAATAATTTTGAACACCACCCAAATTAGAATAGAGTGGGAGTAAATAAAATCATATAAGTCGTCGTCTGGATTAACCACAGCTATAAAATGGCATTGAACGTCGAAACAGAAATCACAATAATAAAAACGGAACTTAATAATAACATTATTCAATTTGGTGTACATTGAATTTCTAAATAAATAAATGTAATTCTACGAATTAAACAACCAAAAAAATTAATACAAGTATTTGTTAAGAAAAGGCGGTACCGTCAATTATTATCCGCTGTAAAGGTACATTCATCTAGACTTGCCTATTATTTTCCATTAGAGATTCCGAGATCGTTTGATAAATTATACACTTTAAAAGTCTACAAAAGGGACTTCAATTCTCACTAAATATTAGTTTCTCTACAGCTACGACGTACTTTCAGACATAAAATTTATGGCAGCATCATAAAATGCGAATAAAATCTCGTGAACCATTCCCGAGCGCAAAAACACACAAAATGTGGACCATTATTATGATTGTCGATATTGTTATAATTCCCATTGCTACACTGTTTAATATTTGAGGAAGTATTTGACAGGCTACTTGAAGAATGCCGCCCTCAAAACTGGAATGGCAATGGATTTAATTAAGGCTTCGGCGAAAACGTAACCTCTAGAAATGGAAGTTTAACATGTATTATGATGGTGCTTGTTTCATTGTATTGTGCTACTTTAGTAAATCGCCATTCTCCTGCAATCATCAGTGCTGGGAATTAACAAGTGAGATTCTTCTAGCGATCTTAGGAGAATTGAGAGTAATTTTGTAGCATAGTTATAAAGTCAACGGGTGCATGTTTTCACTGTTATTAACTAATACACGTTATACGTTATAGCAAAGAGTAGTAATACGGCGACGACCTCCGTGAGAGAGAGGTAAGCTCCTCGGTTGTGAGCTCAGAGGTCTTAGTTCTGATGTGTTTAGATTTCCCTTCTACTTGTTTTCTAGTTCCTTCAGCTTCACAATGGCAAAGCTCCACTGACTCACTAACTACACTAATACAGGGTATATATACATTTTGTGTCATATTATTGTTTATAACTTAAATGCGTACACAATTATCTACTAGGATTTGTAAATATTTTTGTCTTATTACAATGTTTTTTTTTACATATTTTATTATAATCCAACGCAATTCTCAAAACATAAATTAAAAACATATTTAATAAAAACGGAACATTATTCAAGCGGATAATGGATTTATCAATCCATAAAGCACATGACTTAAATGTTATATTGGCCTCCGTCCTGTGAGACCCATTACCCTCAGAGGTTGTATTGAATTTTCCAAAGGTAGGTACTAGTTGCTTGTGCTTAAATATTTCAAATCGGTTCGGACAATGCGTGTAGAACCTTCGTGCTTTGTATATAAAATAAGGGTTGCCCCTTTGTGTTCGGGGCGGGTGCCCACCAATTAGTTTCAGACCTGAGATTGCGTATTTTCACAAGAATCAACGCAGCCCTGGTAGAATTATTTTTCGAATTATTAGGATATTATACATTTTGGCACCCGAAAATGTATTTCCAACCATCATGAAATGATTTATTTCCAACACATTCGCACGCCAGTAAGTTAAGGTTCCCGTTTATTATATAAATAGTAGGTATTATTCACCGACAAAACTGTCCATTAAATATTTTCACATTTTTCAAAAGCCGCGAGGTTTTTATTGTTTTTTAAGCCTCTATTGTTTTGTTTGAGATTATTGAAAATGCAAACACACCCGACCATAAATTCCTCGTAAAGATATTACACGGTGAAAGCGGAACATTTTCATAACTACGTCATATCGATTCTAGGGGTTAAATATTTAAAAATCGCGTATTGGAGGAATTTCAAAGTTAAATAACGTTACCGTTTCCAAATAATATTTGCAGAAGTTATTTATGCAAAAAAAAACCGCTGGCGGTGATGGTTTCTGTAATCTCCTTAAAGTGATAGTATGAAAAATAACTAATTCCATATACTCACAGTTCCGAGAATGAGCAATTTTCATTCTGCACCAAGGAACTATGTCAGTGAGAAGAGATTCAAAAGGGAAATCCTAGTGATTCTTAAAAAAATCTCGCCTCATTGGCGCGGTCTTCACCACAGTCTGAATTTATTGGCTTTCCGTAGTATTCGTAAATCGTTTTTTTTTTTCAATTGTAAACTATAGTATAATTTCTTTTTTGTTTTAAATTTACATATGTACGTTTAAGATGTATAAGAAATTTAATATAAAAGTTTATTGTTTACAATAAATAATAATTCTTTTCTCCGACTGACTTTTGCAGAAATCCTTTAATATTTAAAAAGCGTGGATCAAACAATAGTGTCTAAATTAAATCTAGCACTACGTTAGTATTTTAAAAACGTATAATGATTATAAGAAGGTTATGAGTTCTGTATAAATGCTGTTATAGTTTCATGATCCCCAGTCCCGTTGGAGAGTTCTATAGGCTTTAGAAAAGAGATTTACACAATTATTAACAATTAAAAATTCACGTTTAAACTACAAAATGGATAGATTTAAAATATTTCCACTTGTTTCAATAATTAAGTAGTCAAATAAAGTTTTTATATGTTTATTTAATATCAACACGTGTCACCGATATTTAAAAAAAACGCACGCTGTGGTAATAAGATACTATACTAAGCGTAAGCAACCATTTTCAAATATTTGTCAATAAAAATATTACCTACTTCTAAAAAGGCCATTCTGGTGAAATATCACATCAAGGGCGAGTCGTAAAAAAATGTCAAAAGTGATTATATCGAAAATAAAACTTATTTTGGCTGCTTCGAAGGTTCTTTATTTTAATGTAAGTATGAATGTAAAGGGTCTCAGTCCGTAAAGCGGCAACATACGGGAGTAAGTGGCGAGTGGCGAGTGGCAAGTGAGCATAGAGAATTAGCCGCGAGCCCGGGGTCCCGGTCCCTAGTCTTTGGCCCTGGGTCCCTGGCGCGTCGGCGATCAAACCTCACGGAATTATTACGGTCAATGAGGTTCAAACAATTCTAGGCCGGGAGCAGGATTTCTGAGGGTTTAATTTTTTTGAATGGCTCCTGGAAAGGGATTTATTGCTCGGAAAGGAGAACATTATATCAATGTGAAGCATGAAATATCCAAACGCAGGGAATTCTTACTTTCTTGATAGAAAAACTTCTGACGGAAAGGCTCTTGTGAAACAAATAATGTCAATTACGCGTGAAAGTTCATTACCTAACTCATTTGAGCAGATGCTGTAAAAATATTACAGGGAAAGCGACTTAAGTTTGTACTTGGTTGAAAAACCAACTTTAAAAAAAGTTATACTGCTGGTATTTGTTACACTTCCGACGGTTAAAGTATAATGCACTACCATAAGAATTCCCGCTGTTATTTATCTTGATCAAAATTCACCAATTTATTATGAATTGATACACTATTATTTTTGTGAGAAGCATATTTATTTATTTATCGCTCATAGGGCTTTTACATAGAGTTTTTACACAGATATCTTACTGTTTTAACGTAGGAATTAATGAAAAATACAGTGATAACATAGTTATAAAACATTTAACAGTCAATTACCTATGTTACCCACACACAGGCACTACATGAGTTCTCATTTAATTTATGTAAAAAATAAATTTTGTTAGTCGGTAGGAATAAATGTTTCAAACGGTACTAAAAATTATCCACATTTTTTATTGGGTAATTTAAAGATCATGACAAAAGTAATAAATGCAATTTAAAAAAAACGCACATCAATAAACTTGACGTGTTTAATAACACATTCGAATAAACAAATCTTTTGTTCTGACACAGTATTGTAAGGTTAAACGTCAATAGAACAATACTTATTACCAAGTCTGTGAAGTCTTTGAATGTGAGAATTTTGGAAATAGTTATTTGAAAACGAAGGTATTATATACTCGCACAGAGCCGTTAGTCGTCTATTATGGGTACATGCAAGGTAATAAGGTTCGTTAAGTCCTTAGACGTCCTATCTACCATTCGCTATTATGAAAAGACACACTAAATCGCTCACTGTCCTCTTTACTTATAAATCGGTTAGGCTAGGTATTGTGGGATTAATTTTTTTTGTGATAATGAACACTGTAAGTCAGTTAGGAACGTAAACTCAAGAAGATGGAAAACCGCAAAAACCTGAAATATGCACAACATTCTTTTACTGAAATATTTGGACCATTGCAACTATTTCAGCTACATTATGAGCTATGCATATTTAAAATATCAATTTAGATACTTATCAAATATAATACAACAAGCAATATTCTGTCTTTATTTTTAATTTCTTATAGAAAAAGTTTTCAAAAAGACAGTTACGAAAATTCGGGCGAAGCCGGTTGGTTAAAAATCATTATTTTTAGATGCTTTAAGGATAAATAACTGAGCTTTTCTAATTCGTTTCGATAATACTCTGATATCTCTAGGTTGTCTTTAAAAGAGAGGGGCATGTTTTCCCGTTTTCAATGCAGGATTAAACGGTAGTAAAAAAATAATGAATTAGGTAAAATATCTTGTTTCCGGGGATGACGAGGCGTTTTAAATTAAGCCTCAAGTTAAGGCGCTCAGTGAGTTGCTATTATTAGCATCTGATAATTACAGCCATCGGCTCTCGAGAGACAAAGCGATAGCGGATCAACCTTCTTCTTGACCTTAAAAACTTTTATACTGAGAAAGAAAAACTTTTTTGGGAAATTATTTTTTTAAATGGTTAGCAAATTTCATAACATACAGTTAGTTATATTATTTTACATAGTCACAATAAAAATAATTTTTCGAAATCAATAACTTTCACGTGAAATTCATCTATTCACGTTTATATACAACTTGAAATGGAGTAATTATTTCATTAAATTATTTTAACCAAACAATTCAATTAAGATAAAACCATAAAATCGAGGAAATTGTAAGGTGCTTCAATAAAATCAAGTTGAGATAGTAATATTATTTCTATCTATTTATCGTAAGTAATTGATAAGGTACCAAAACTTCTATCCCAGGTTAATTACGCTAACTACCAATATACTCGTAGATTTGAAATTTTTGAAAAACAGTTAAATTTTGTTTACCTTAGTTAAAATAAGTAAAGCATAAAATGGGAATAAATATATTTTTAAAATTTTAGAAAATACGTCGTTTAGAGATCAGTGAAAACATAAAATAAAATAAATATTTGCGGGAATGTTTGGTTTAATTGAAAGAAAACACTTTTACCCAGATTTCAAACCGATATTGATTACCCAATCACCCCGAGAACGGTGTGACGTTTAATAGGTTTTAACGGTACTGTTGAAGGAAAATAAATGACTGATTTGATTTGAATGCTCGACTTTTATCTCCAATCCCTCTTTAATGGCAACTTCAGATAGAGTAAAGACACACGAGGTGTTCCGCGTCCCCGCTATTAGTTTAAAGGTTAGCCATGATTTATTCATTCATTGGGCACACGCCGGCGTTACAATACCTAACTTTCAACGTAGGTATGTAGTTGTCCGGAGGACATTAATTTTCCAAGAGGTAGAGCGCTGGTATTAAGGAGTCATTTTCTAAATTAAGTAATGTGAAATTTACAAACGGTTTTATAAAAGTTTTCAGAATACAGGCAGTGGTCGTCATCGCAAATTACACATGGAATATTGCTCATTGTGAGAGGAAGTGAAAATGAAGAAATAAATCGATTAAAAAATCATAGGACGCGTAAGTATGCGCGAATAACTGAATTTAAAAACGATGCCAAAACATGGGCAGGCATGTTCTTAGATAGATGCAAGTTTATCATTGGGTTGTCTTAAGAAAAGGGCGAGTCACAAAATGGCAATCACAAAAATAAATCTCGCTAAAAAATCGGATATCCACAACAACTCTTGCCTGAAGATTTCGTTCTTGTCTTCCGCAGGGGTAAAATTCCAAAAGAAAGTGAGGGTACTTGAACTCGCCAAGTTGCTCAAACGGGATTCGAAGCCAAGAGAATCTCTCCCAAGTCTGGCTCGGAGCTAAAAAGCGCTTTGAAGTAAAACTTTTCAACGGGTGGGTAATTTTCTCAGAAAAGAACCTAAAACTCGATACCAAGTCAGAATTATTCTTATTAACGGGAGCCGTAAATTAATTTTGTTAACGCTTTTTGATTTGTATGATTTTAATTAATATCTGGCTGCCGGTGTCGTATTTAGAAGCGAGCTAAATAAGCCTTAGCCTTTTAGGGAAAATTAAAAAACTTATCTCAAACGTGTACCTGACATTCTCAAATATCCAATCAGACATTATTACCAATAGGAAAGGAATAGATTCGGTTTACCATAAAGTTACCATTCGCTTAATTTGGTAAACTTAAGTGGCTTTGAGCAATCATCGTGCAATACTTACGCGAATCTTTCCGATAACCATTTCATATTCCAGTGGTCTTAGAGTTTTCTGTCTATATCCTCGTTCAATACAGTTATGGGGGTCTACACCGCAAGCATTATTTTATTTAAGTAGTTCAAAGTTTAATTATTAGGTACTTATCAATTTAAAATATTTGCAGTAATGTAGCCTTACAACAAATGGTTTCATCTCAATCTAGATTTACGAGTACACCCGATACATAGACTATATCGCGCCGCGGGCGAGGCGCAACGCGACGCCACTTGGCGTTAAAAGCTTATAGGTACAAAGGGAACTTTTCTCCCTAATATTTCCCCCCCCCCCTCATTAATCCCTACGGTGCCCGATACGAAGCGTCGCACTAATGAAGTCGCGATCGCTCTAACGACAACTTGGATTTTTGACTCAATTAGTCAAGTCATCAACAGGGTAACGAGGTAACGGCACAGTTAATGAAAAGTATAGATTATGAAACTGTTGCGACAAGTTGGCGGATTAGTAAGTGATATTGATCGGCATTTACCTCGGAGGATTGGGGGGGGGGGCGGCCTGAATATCAATCGTCTTTGTGGATTATCGTTTGGAAAGTAAACTATGAATTAGTAGGACGTTAATTATTACGACTCCGCATCGCTGGAAAAATTGCCGGTTGGTAAAGTTGTCGAATTCAAATTAAATCCTTTTGAGGTATTTATACAACTGGAACGTTTTTTTTTATAAGAGAAAAAAAAAATCGTTTCAAATATAAATGGTTGAATATTAACTATTTTTTCTTCAATATATGGACCAGTCTTATAATTATAACAATGTATTTGAGTGCGATTTTTCTAGATATTTCGAAAACTTTATTCTTTTTTAACATTTTATAAGTATTAATTGTACAATATGGCGTCTGATCTTGTTTTTTAACACTAAATTTAAAATGATAAAAACCGTATATAGCTCTTGATGAAAATGATGTTCAGATATAAAAGTGCGCACAGTCCACGATACCGAAGCTCACCGTTAAAGGGTCTTTAGCTGCTTCGATAAAACAGGGGCGCTATTCCCGCTCTTTTTAAGGATAATTCCTTAACTTTTTCCTTAGGGTTAAAGCCTTACTTAACTGCGGTTCCGATTCTCTCGGATGACAGCTGTCAGCTGAATTCAGCGAGTGACATTCATCAAAAATTTCAATATTTGCGATGTTTTAACAAGAGAAAAACTCAATATTAAGTATGTTACCAATTTCGTTAATATTTTCTTTAAACATAATTAGTTAGTAAACATTAATAAACATTATATAGATGTTGATGTTTTTGACAATTCACGTCAAGTGCGGCATTGAATAGAGTCGGTACAACTGAACGAGTCCAATGAATTCGATTCCGAAGGCGGTGGACTCACTCCGAGTTCGCAATTCTGGATTCACTCGTTTCGAACTCACACTCAAGGAACGGCAAAGGTTTTGGATTGGAGTTAGAAACGAAAGGCTAAGAAAGGTCCCTATCCATTAGTATAATATGAACGATTTTTGATTCCGGAACGACGGACTTATGCGGACTGAAAGGAACAAAGACTCAGTCCGAGGAATCGAGTCCATGTGGCTAAACTCGGAATTGGAACCGATTTTTAAAATAAGTGGAATGACCCACCTCCTCGGTCGGCACGAATTCAAATGTTGCTTTTAGAACTAGAGACAAAAAAAAAGTCATTACAATCTAATGAGGTAGGTACCTTTTTATAAAACGTGATTCTTTGTTAGAAGGCTTATTTATGATATTTAAAAATAAAGTAAAAATGTATTAAAATGAATTATAACATTTAAAGTTTTAGTTCAATATCTTATGTCACCTGAAGATATTTCATCAATTTGTGTTTTCAAATAATCTCTTGACAATCTTTTTAGGACCGTTTTTCTATGTTTCACAGGAATTCCGCAGTTAATCAAGAGGTATTTAACCCTAAGGAAAAACGTAAGAAATCTTCCTTAAAAAAACGGGAATAGCGCCCCTGGTCTCTCCCGTGAAAATGGAAAAATGTATTTTCCGCCATATTTGGTGTACATCTATTGTCAGATGGATAAGAGGTACCTACCTACTTATTTTGAAGTTTATTGTGATTCCACAGAAAAGTTCCACCTCCAAGATCCAATGGAACTATTCAATTTGAAACTGGTCATTAAAAACAGCTTAAATGATTTAAAGCCTTGCTATCGTTTCGTCTCAGAATCTCTAACAAGAACGATAGAAAGCGTTTCTCCCCCTATAGAATATTACAATATTTAATATCAGTTCAAAATAACAAGAAAAAAATTGTTTGCACTTCGCAAAGCTTTGAAGGATATTATAGCTCTACTAACGAGGCCCGCACTAACGTATTATATGAAATAAATAATTTCATATTTTTACATTACTACGAGAAAGCGATTGTTTTGGGCACATCAAACTTAACAAAGGAATTGATAAAGTCTAAACCTGGAAGCCCATAATTAAAAGCTCATTAATAACGTTAATGTTAATTAAAATATTTGGTAAAGGGGAAAATCCTTTACGAGATTGTTATATTGTTAATAAGTTTGTAATTACATTAAAATATTCTTAAAGGGTAATTACAAAAACTTTCTTTATTTTTATAATCATATTACGCCAATAAAATACATAAATTTTGCATTAAATACAAGAAGATACATGTAGAAATAATAATCCGTATGTATTAGAATTATTTGAATATCCTAAATTACAAAACGAGATAAAAAAAATTTAAAATGAGAAAAAAGGTGAAAAATTATAGCGTGAAGTTTGTTGTTATTTTGTGGAAGTTTTGAGAAAAGAAATAAGAAAATTAGTGAAAAAATAGGCGTATAGTTTGTTGTTATATTGTAGATGTTTTTAGTATCTGCCCGCAGTAGATAATGCCTTTGTTGGCTAACCATGTGTGAATTTTACATTTGAGATTTCGAGTTTTTTATGAGGGAAGTGTCGTTTATGTCTTTTTCAATTAAATTAAAACGTGTTGGTGTCAAATGAGAGTAATTAATGTCTTTGTCGGTACGTGTTATTTATCTTCGGAGAAATGTATTCATGTACTCGTTTATGTCTTATTCCGTAATTGTGTTGTGCAGTGTGATGGTTTTCTTTGTCTTTTTGATAGTATATAAAGGTAATTTTCATAAATAGTTGTTGGCTGTTTATAGAGTACAGCGAAGTCCTTAAATATTTATATTGTCGAGAATCTAAGGTTTTTTGGATTAACTTTAATTAAAGCTTTTTGCGCTTTGTCAATATTAGTTTTTGGGCCCATATTAGTTTTGGCAGCACCGACCCAACCAATTATACCATGAATTATAATTGATTGGGCTAATGCGTAGTATATCGTTTTTCGTTGGCATTATATTTCGCATGTTCTTAAAGAAATATATGAGTTGTCAGACTTTATCCGCCGTTTTTTTATTGTTCTGTCCATCTGTATATCTGCATATCTAAAATAATTGTCAATGTAAATATCTAAGTCCCAAATATTTGATTACCGGATTCCTTGATAGTGGGTTGCATAGGTAGTTTTTTTCCAAATGTACAGTTTTGTATAGTTATGTTTTCATCGAGTCTTATTTGTCATCTGGGATATATGCTAAATGACTACTTTGTTTTTTTAATAGTGAGTGTCAGTTGGTTATTGCCCTACCAATTTTTAATCCAGAAATTTTAATCCAAGAATCAGAATTAAACACAAAAACTGCAAAAGCAAATCACATCACCCTTAAGCGTTAACTCACACAGGAAATTCATGTACAATAGAAACAGAATCGGACGTAGTATACTTCCTTGGGGAAATCCTAATTCAATTCAATTCAATTCAATTGTTTATTCTTTTTAAAAATTTTACAAAATTAACATTTTAAGACATTTTTAAAGATGATATAGGATGTACAATATCCAAATACTAATAAAAAATAATAAAAATTTAAAAAAATAAATTAGACATACATAATCTCAGTAAATTGTATACAAGGCATAGTGGTATTATGCAAGTAGTAACAAAGCTTTATGTTTAAATGCAGCTTCACTGATGCTAAGTATGTCGATATCCGAAGTGATTCTATTTAACAGCAAGATTGCCCTCCCCACAAGTTGGTCCTGCAGGCCGGGAGATAAAACAGTCTATGCTGTCGGTGACGGAGATAACCATTGGGAACATAGAAATGAATGCTCTCCATGATAGCCGAATTTTCGAACCATCCGCGAATCAGTCTGAAGAAATGTGTCACAATGTGTAAATCCCTTCTGACCCGCAGATGGTTCATTCCGAGCATACCTAAGAGAAAGTCGGTAGGATAGAGCCACGGGTAGTAGCCATACTCCCTCAGATAAAGAAATCTCAAAAATTTCTTCTGAACTCTCTCCAACATGAGGGAATACTTCACCTGATGTGGGCTCCAAACCACCGACCCACTCTCAAGCCTACTCCTTACTAGCGAGTTATATAAAATTATGAGAACCCGAGTGTCTTTAAAATTCCTTGAAGTACGTAGGACGAAACCCAGCATTTTTAATGAAGTTAAATACCTGTTTGGCTTTTTATGTTGCCTGTATTTTGTGAGTGGGTGCGCTCAGTTATATGTGATTTGAACCAGCCATATGCAGTGTCGTTTATACCTATATTTTCTATTTTTTTAAAGAGGATTTTATGTGACACTGTATCAAAAGCTTTTCTTAGATCTAGAAAAACGGCAATGTAATGTTTATTTTGATCAACGTTTTTTAGAATAATTTTGTAACTTTTGATATTACGTCTTGTACTCCTATGTTTTTTTCGTGAGCCATACTGACGATCCGCTAAGATTTTATTTTCATCTAAGTAGTCTACTAATTGAATTTTCAACAGATTTTCCAGTACTTTTGTAAGTACATTTAAAAGCGAGATAGGCCTATAGTTTGAGGGTTTATATTTATCTCCAGATTTGTAAATTGACACTATGTTTGCTCATTTATAGTAGCTGGGGAATATGCCACTAGCAATTCTCAGATTATAGATGTAGGTGGGGAAGGGAGAGCTATTATTTGATACTTTATCTCTTTTATTAGTTTAGTATCTAGTTTGTCTAGTGGCACAATCGTTACTCAGTTTATTTATATAATGTATTATGTCTTTTGTGTGATTAAAAAAAATTTATAAATGTGTTGTTCTCTTAGTGTTATGTTTATCAGCAAGTGTATGTTCGTCAGTACTCATTTTATTTAATAGTTTTCGGGTTAATGTTTGACCAATGTCTGCAAAGTAATTATTTAGTGTATTGGCAATATCAGTCTGATCAGTTATTTTCATCTTATATTTCTTTGAGTTGTGCTGCTGGTTTTCTATTTATGTTATTAATTCATTTTACTGCGTTCCATAATATCTTCGGATCTTTTTTATTTTCTTCAATTTTTCGTCTATAATATATTTTTTTTATTCCGTTTCACATATCGGCACGATATTTTATATAATAATTATGCAGGTCGATATTATTTGGCGACCTTGATGAGTGTTTGTGTAGTTTATCACGCTTAGGTAAACATTTCATTAAATTGACTAAAATAACTAAAAATGAGTCCCGATGTCGTCGACTGGCTGAATAACCTCAGCATCCCACTATGACCTCCACCAATTCTCCTCCACCATTTGAAAAAGAAGAAGAACACTAAATTGTTATTGATCCAATACATAAGTATTCTATTTTTGTGTACCAACTTTCGAAAGGTTGTTTTTATCCCACCTACATTGATATATTCTGTGAAATTTATTACTGCAGTATTGACATCTGTCTCATTTAATATATGAGTCCGGGAATACGGACTGAAGAGATGATTTAATAGAATCATAATCAGTGTATTTCAGGTGCGTTGAATTTTGTTTATTGTCTTTTTGTCGTTACTTTTCTTGGAAATAGTTGTAGAGATATTATATTTTGCCCTGACATAAATATGATACATACATGATTGAAATGTAGACGTGGCTCTAGTTGGCAAGTTAACAGTAGACAGGATATCGCAGCTTGCAAGAAGACATTCATAATCGTCCGCTTGGGGTGCTTATCTCCAATTATATTAATGTTCGAGTCTGATATTATGAAAGTATTATGCCTCTGAGGATTTTTGATCAAAGAAATTAGGAACTTCGATATGTTATTATATGATGAAGACCGAAAAAGATGGCAATGATGACAATTTAATCAAAAGAAATTGTATGTACACACTGTTTGCTTCTATTAGTGGGTAAAGTTGAACCAGAAATAAAATCTTTTGTGTATACTATCACTCTTTCACTACGATTTTTGTAGTTTCGTTGATGAAAAAGAATCGTAGCCTTATATGCTGGGCGCAATAAAGTCATTTATCCAATATTCGATGAGGATGATAACATTAAACTTTATTTTTATTTATTCCAATGCAACTAAAAATTTATCAAAATTTTTGGAAACACTTCTGATGTTTTGATTAAATATTTTTAAGCAATAATTTCCTTTAAAATGATTGAATACTTTTGAAGTATCGAGAATATTTAATGTAAATATGTTTTGTATTTCATCTTCGATGAATGCCGTACCGGTTTATTTCTTTAAAAGTAGTATAGCATATTATATGGTCAATGCATTTAGAGTTCGCATAAAGTACTTTCTGATTTTATTTGCATCAATTGATTCCAGTTTGTATAAACTCACCCACCCTTACCCATACAAATGATTTTTATTCGATATTTTGAGTTGGTTTCCGCTAAGTACAATGAGTGCCTAGCTCGGTAGGTTAGGTCTTCTGAGATGTAAACTGGCGTCGACGGTCCGGTAAAACCCAATACTTTCGTGTTTAATTTTTTGGAATCGTTTTATATTTTAACGTCCTACATGTAGTTGTTCAGTCGATGCATGTGAATATTTTTTACTACCAATGGTCCTGGTTTTTGGGGTACAATTTTTCCCAATTTTTTCAATATTTATTTTGTCTTTATCTATATGGAGAACATCGTTGATGTTCGTCATGATGTGCTGGAGATATTCTCCTATATTTTCCGGTATGCCTCCGATTGAAATATTAAAGTTTTTTGCAAATCTTTCCCGATCTTCAGTTTTATTTTCAAGTTTATTGATTTTTTCTTCTAATTTTTTTTTTTTTGTATTTTTTCATATCCCTGGCATTTATTTTCAAGTTCCTGCAAATATATCGTCGTATTCGTTGGAGAAAAAAAAATCTATTCTAATATTTTAAATTTGCGGTTTATTTCTTGATTTAAACTGACAAACTGGAGTGAAAGTGTTTTGTTTTGAGTCATTCTTTGGGGTAGGAGTTGGATATCTCAAACTTGTATCGTATTTTTTTATTTATTTATCCTAAATCAAATTTAATAATATTAAAAATATACATATCTGTACATATATATTATATCGTATATTTTGTTGTACTATAATATCCGAGGATCCCCTGACTTGCAAACTTGACACTTTTTGTAGTTTTTAGCTGATATTCATATGAATGTATGATGACATATTTCAGAACAGCGGCCGCATTTAAGTTGTTTTGTTTTTACTTTTTGCAATCCATTTTTGTAAAAGTAGGTAGGAATACTCTTGTGTATTTGTGTTTATTTACCGAGATTATTTTATAATATTATGATTGATGCTTTCACAGTAGCGCCTGTTAGTGGACAACATGGCCAACGCTTGATTTGAGATCTATTGCGTAACTGGCAAGCATGCAATCCGATTTAAAAATAAAAATGTGTATTTATTTTTAAATTTGCGGAGTTTGAATCGAGGTTCTCCAAATGTTCGTGTCGGGATGTCGGGCACAATCACAACTGAGCCATCGGCGATTGATGACGGGACGAGATATTAGTACGATATTAGTTGCCCCATTTTTATAGTATTATTTTATTAGACTATTAATCAGATGGTTTGTAAAGGCAACACTTTTTAATCACTCAAAATAACGAGATCGTTTAAAACATAATTTTGTGGATAGTTCGCTTTACTGTAATGATATTAAATTATTAATTGTGTCAGCACTAAACTTGTGGCTTTTATAATATTTGTTCCAATAATAACCGGATGGTTTGTAGCGGCAACAACAACTGTCACTTAACAAATTTAATTAACATAAAAAAATGTATTTCTAGATCA
>JAHDVE020000309.1:0-27939 GCA_022606495.2 Halesus radiatus | reverse complement strand
TTTTCAGATATTTTGGGGCTCCCAACCAGAGGTGCCAAATTCTATAGTGGGGCGCACTTGTGATTTGTACAGGGTCAGCAGCTGTGTACTATGAAAGTATCTGCAAGCTCTGTACAATACACCCAGCTTCTGTCAACTAAAACTTAACCCTTGTCTTGCCGTAGCCCTTGCATAAAATTTGTCCAATAATAATAATGTAAGTAGGGAAAATAGAAAACGAAGACCGTCGTAGCCGAGAACATCCTCGTCTTCGATTTCCCCCATGACCCCATCCGGTACAGATAATAATGGATGCTTTAAGTTCAGTGTATTGATATCTAAATACCACTTGTTTTCCAGGACTCCTTAGTGAAACTTTACTGGAGCTTAAAAAAACAATTAGAATTGATGGGAGCCAGTCCCTTACAACTTGATGACGACTGGGTCCTGATCCCGGATGAATCACCGCATGACTGAAGCCCCCCGGACCAGCAAAAGGCTTCCAATCTAATCTGTGATGAGACCAGGATACAAAGTGTTTCCTTATCGCCTTGTGTCTTCCCGAGGGACTAATTGAAAGTGTTCAACGTGATGTACTGTTTCCATCGAAATACCCATCGTCTAGACATCACGTCCCACCATTTCAAATTGATTAAAACTTTAATTTTATTAAATGTATGTTTATTTTTATATTCTACATCTTAAATTAAAGCCTTCTTCATTATAATATATGAAGTTCATAAGAAAAATCTTTGTACGGATGACTTCTACTTGATGCTAAATATTAAAGGACGTCGAGAGACACATGCAAGCAAAAACTGTCAAGTGAACTTGTCAACTCTCAACATCATTGACATATCACCTGAAAATGATGAAATTCTGAAAGTGATAGATAACTAAATATTGGAAAATGGCTAATGCCGAATGTCCATTATGCTCACAAACAATTTCAGGCATTTTATTAGAAGTGTATCGCGGCATTATCAAAGAATATGCATTATTTAATAGGAAATATATAATGTACTAGGCAACAGTACCTCTACCCCAAACATTGCTCTACTGCAGCAATGAGGGCAGACATTCCATTATCTACCTGATTTCAGATTAAATTTTAATCATTTTTCACTTTTTACCATCTCTAATAATAATAATAATAATTGGATGATTTGTATAGCGTCGTTTTTGTGAAAAATCACCTCAAGGGCGCTGTACAAATATTTTAACTAATTATGTAAAAACAGATACAGAAAAACGCTTAAAAATTGACACTATGTTCACATGAACTAATTTGCTTGAAAGTCTCCTCTATGATGCCCTTAAATATTTTTCATCATGTACCGGTAAACCTGTGTATAATGGGATATGGTTTGTTGTAAGAAAAAAAAAATCAATCATTTGAGTTTTTTTTTTTTAGTAACTTGTCAAGTTACTAAGGTTTTTTTGACGATAAAATTATTGAGTATTCTGTATGTTATTGTAAGTGGTAGGTAAAACTAACAAAAGTGCATTATTTTATCAGCATGTAAACCTGTTAACTACAAAATTAAATGGTTCTTCTGCACGTTTTCGGGAACTTTTACCGTGTTCATCCAGAGTCTTATCATTGTATGTAAATTTAGCAAAGGCAGCCTCTTGTAATCCTAAACCCCCTGTATTAAAAGCAATGATAGCAATAATTGCCTGTGGCTGTAGGCACTTGTGTATTTTTCAAATAGATTACACTGTACAATATAAATATTTTTATTAATTTCCGTGGATTGTGGAGAAAACAGTGAGGGTTAAGGATCATACTCGATCAATAAGATTCTTTGTAAATAACACCTTATTGTTTTCTTGGAAACCTTTCAAAGTAATATTATGCTCATCAGATAATCTTTAAATGAAAACATTACCGAGGACATCATTATTGATTGGTGATAATCATTTTAATAGCTCTGCGCTGGTAAAATATTACTTGTTTGTTTATATAAAATAATTTTAATAACACGTAATGTACATGAGTTTTGTGTAACGTAGTTTAAGTTGTTATGAATTTATCTAGGCGTTTAATGCTGAGCTAAAATTAGTTTGTAATTTACATCACAACAAAATACCTATGTATATTCATTCAATGTACCTTTTGTAATTATGTATTTAATTTGTTTAAATTAAACTAAAAGTAGGACTTTAATGATGCCTTAATACCTGCTTTTCTGCGGGTTATGTTATATCACAAGTAGAATTTCATTCCATCACATCGGTTTATAAACGTTTGACTAAGTTGACATCACAACCTTCATATAGAGCCTAGCTCCGCTACGAGTAAATATTTTTCAAATTATTAGATACACGGCAGGTGTGCGTCAACGATTGCTATCAAACACCGACAGAATTTTATTTGCATGAACAACTCTGTCAAATAGCATTACTCTTTTCTGTTATCAGTAAAATTATTTACACACCATTTACTGTTTTATCACATGTATTTATTAAGAAAGATAATTTGTTAAAATTATTTAATTTAAGGAAAACGTAGTGGGTGATTATTTTAGTTTGTAAGATTTAAATAATGTCACTTGTTGGTGTCATTCCAACCTTATTGAAAGGCCTCAATTGAAATAACTATTATGTACCATACCATCTTTCCTGGGTATGCGTAAAATTATACCACCACATTTATTATTGCACTGAATTAAGTTTAGATCAAAAACTGTTAAATTAAATATATAGAGATATAAAAACCACATGTTCGCAACTAAATTGTTACGGTTTTACAATCACTGTTAATACGTAATAAAGTGTAAAGGCCTTGATTTATATTACATTTTGTTGTGTTTTTAATAAATGCATTTAAAAATTTATATTTTCATTCTTCATTCGTATCCACAACTTATACATTTATATTTTCATTCTTCATTCGTATCCACAACTTATAATTTTTTTTATTGCCAATAATAAATACCTTTTGAGTGACACATTCTGTATTTGGCGACTTCCATAAATGATGTCACAGGCTTCGAGGAGAGGAGGGGGGTCAGCGAAATTGTGACAGTCTGTGTGTGCGTGATCATATTATACAGAACAAAGAACACGAGAAATTCAATGTGAGCGTGTTTCGTGATCCAAACGTCTGTTCAATCAGGCCTTAAATTTCGAGTGCAATTATTTTTTCATCATTTCATTTCGATCAATGGAAAGGCGATATACAATGCAGGCAGCCTAAGAGAGACAGGGAGCTGTATTTTCATTGGCTCTCGGGGCTAGAACCAAAAAGTACTAAGTCAAAGGCACACCGGCTTCCATTTAAATTTACGTGGAAGGCTCTCGTAGCGTGTATTCTTTATTCTATATACAAAACCTTGTAACATAGGGGAGAGGGGGGTTAAAATTTCACAAAAACCCTGTGACGCATTTACGGAAGCCGCCTTAATATGACTTTAAAAATTAAAAACCTTTATAACTTATTTTTAAGGAATTTAGTTTATTTCAACTTACAGATAGCAGATATTACTTGCACCGTGCAACAGGTAATTGATTTTAATTTAACCTGCAAAGACATTTGTTTCTATCATAAAGCAGGAAACATTGTTTGATAATAGCGTCATCGTAATCTTTCACTGGTACAATGACAATTTAATGAATACTGTAGGGATTAAAGATGCAAGAATTTCCCAATTCCCTTTGATCCCATTTATAAAGGCCAATAAGGCTAACAGAGTGAAAGATTATCTGTCAGTATCGCCAAGGTGAAAAACCACCATTCAGAATCGATACGTTGCTTAAAATGGCTTTAGTCATATTAAGGTGACCAGAACTGAATAGCCAGGTACTTCCCCACTTTCCTTTACCCTATCTCCTTCCCCTACCCACTACAGTCAGCCTCACAACATACCCCAATTGGGGATGTCGTAGTCCCACTGGCTCCAGACGTTTGGAAGTAGTTGTGCAGTATTCACATAAAAAGCATATTGTATTCGACAAGAAGCAGAAGATCGAACTTGTGAAGAGGTCGTAGCTCAAATTGGGAAACCTGTCAGGTGTGCGATAGCCAAATTTACCGATAAGCTAAGCTTGTAAGCCTCGGTTTAAAATATGCCAGTAAGCCCCAACATGTATTCGCTAACAGGTATTAGTCACCATTGTAACTTGTTGGTCAAAGTGAAGGTAAATCCGACACTGATGGGGGCAGCCATACTTTGCTAACTGTTGAATCTGTTGAATCCACTTAATGTTTTAAATATTTTATTTTTAAAATGCAAACATATAAATAACATCTATACTTCCATAGCTCATAAATAATTTATCCTCATTACAAGGTTTTCGTTCATTCATTCATTCAAGTCCTAAAAACAATGTCCAATCAGTTAAAGATGAATTCGGGGAGGTCTACAAATAATGACCGTGGAATGGTTTACTGTCTACTCTATTTCCACCCTCCTATAACATGGTCCTACAGGTTCACTCCTGCCTTTCCTTAGAAAGCCTCCACTCGGTGACTCCAAAGATGACAGAAGTTAATATTAAAAAAAATTTAATTGGTCTGCTGATGCAATTTTTTTTCTATCCTTCGGTTTGTCACTGAACCATTTATTATTGTTATCTGAGCTTGTTCTTTTATGTCAGATATTTTCAACAAATTAGTAAAATGTCACTCCTTAAATACCATCTGAATTTCTATAAAATATTATTAAAGGTTAAATTTGAATTTGAATTTAAGTTGACATTTGAATGGTCAAAACAAAACACATCAGACACACTTCTGTAAATGTTGGTTGCATTGTCTATTTGATTACATAAGACGCTGGCAATGTTATTTATGAGCAGGTGTTGCAAGAAAAGTACTTTTGGAGTACTCAAATAAAATAAAAATATGGATAAATCAAATTTTAATAATAAAATAGCACCATAATTTTACAATATATAAATATTTTTTTGCATTAATTCAAATGAATATTTTATAGTAAGTAGTACGAATTCGACATGGACAAATTTCTTATCACTTAACATTTTACAAATTTAATAATAACTTCAGTTACATTCAATATAACAATAAATCTTGTACAGGGTGGCACATAAGTCACAAACATAGAAATTAAAGTTAGAAGTAAAAAACATAATCTCTCTTCTTTGACACATGCAGAGAAAGCTTTTATAAAATGGTATTTTTAAATTATGGAAAAACTCGTAATTTCAAAAGAGGGTGGGTATTTATAGACACCAAAAACTAAAACCATGTTCCCATCTAAAGTACAACTGATTCAATACAGAATTTTGATAAAAAAAATGAGAAAAAAAACTCAGGGGTATAAAATGGTAATTAAATGCAACCCAATTTTTCATATTGTAATTTTTTTTTAATTTTACATTTGAAAAATCATTGTGTTATAAAATTGTGTTCGTGACTTGTGATGCACCATCCTGTAATATACAACCATGAAAAAACAAAATGTAATATACCCCGTTTATGGAAAATTTATGATATTCTTTGTTTTTACTAAATGCAAATGTAAACATGGCATCCATTTAACACACAATTAAAATGATGATGTGAAATATTTTCAATGTGGGTGGGTTATTGCCCTTCTGTGTTCTAGTAGTCAATATGTATTAAAATAATAACAATTTTAATGAAAACATCTCGATAAATAAACACAATATACAATTAGTGCAATTTATATTCTATACTGGCATTTAAGTTGTCTGTGGATCTTTCCCTGCCCCCCGAACATATCCATCTAATACGCTTTAGTCACTTGTGACTTCCAGAAAAGCGTTTTAACCCTGCGCAATCATTAAAGCTAATGTTTCAGAACACTCTTTATTACTCTCATATCCTAAAACAGCGGGGCTTTACATTATCACTTAGATTTACACAAAAATATATATATATATATATATAATATAATAAACACACATACTCACAGGCAAATCATTTTAAAGAGCGCACGTTTGGATGTATTAAATTGGTGGATCAAATTGGTTCGAAATAGTTTGGAACACCCGCCCGCAATCTCCTCTTACCCCACAATAGTCCTACGATACAGTACACCACTACACAAGCGAGAATCTCTTTAAAATGATTCTACTGTACCAGGTCGTAATAAAAATTTCTACAGAAAAAACACCTTACATGTTTATACTCGGGCTCCTATGGAGGAATTGCCCGCTGTGAAATCAGAAAGTACATTATTTTATTTTAGAGATCTGTAGTTCCTGATTTCACCGCTATCAACTTCTCCTAGGTGGTACTATATGTATATGAGATTAAAAAATTTAATCAATTTTATTTTATTTTTAATAATAAAAACAAAAAGGACGATGGGCAGATAATGTTGAGAAATTACATTTTAATCCTAGGGCAAATGATTCCAAAAGAAATGTTAATATAACCTACAATATCCTACTACATTTAGAATTAATCTGGTGGTTAACAATTTATAGGAATATAATATACGTGTTATTAAGTTTTTTAATGTAAATTAATTATGGTACATGCCAACGATTCAAATAAGACCAGTAAAGTTAATATTTATTACAAATTGCTTGCATCGATTGATCCAAAGATCAGATTTTAGATTAGTAATACCGTTGACTGCAGTTAAAAGTAAATTAAAATCTAATTATTTTTACTCATAATCAATTACTAGAGACCTGAAATTTTCGCATTCGTAATTTTTACGCAAATTTTGCCATTTTCACAAGATAACGCGAAATTCGCAATTTTCAGACAAATAACATGAATTTTCGTATTTTTCAAATACATAAAATAAAACGGCGCTTTATTTTTTATTTTTCCGCCGTTTTATTTTTTTTTGCTGCAAAAGACCAAAAAGTTAACCTAACATCACTGTTGTCACAAAATACCACTGCTTTTTCTGAAAATTAATGCGAATTTCGAAAAAAATGACGCGAAATTTTCAAGTCCTTATCAATTAGCGGTGGAATATCGATTTTAAATGTTTCAACAATAAATCTTTTATTCAAAATTCTAATAATTATATATTTAAAAAAACAGATAAGTAACATGTTTCAATAAAAAATGTTGTCTCGTCATGAGTCAAATCATAAACCACATTAATTTAATTTAAGCTTCTAAGACCCCGTTCACCGAGAAGGAATTTTCAAAATAAACAAACTTTATACAGCTTGACACGATTAACTTCGCAACGAGTAGCATCGCTAGTGTAGATTTTTGATGCAAAAATACCATTTAATTTTTTTTTTGTTAATATCTTCTTTGTCCGCCTGCAAATTTAAGTCTGTCAAGCTGTAAAAGGTACTGATGAAAAAATATGATGTGCAATTTATATTTTTGTTTTGAAGATTTAATATTTTGTACATTTAATTTTACCGTCCGTACTGGCACATGTAATCTTACTATAAAACAGAAATTTGATTGTCTGAAGCAATAAAAACTCGCTTGGGCTGTGGCATCATGAAATTTGCACAACTTTTTCTTTCTTGAATTTCTAGGTCAATGCAACATTGTTTCCATATTGAGTTATGAAGTTATTTTAACATTTAATTGAAATAGGACTATGCACTAAAAATGGACTATTTTTATGTAAATATGCATGCATAATGTGCATACTGTAATATTAGCAAGGCACTTTGTGTCTAATTTATTTTTTAAGGGGTTTTCTTCCTGTGAAAACAATAATATGGAATATTATTTGTATTCAAGTAAGTAACTGCAATGAATTTGTGAAAAAATATTTTCCTCGGTGAACAAATACAGTTAGTTTAATAACATTATCTTGTTTATGATAGTTAAGTTGTGATTGTATTAAAAATAAATAATAATAAATTTAAAATAAATTAAATTTTTTGTAGGTGCCTAATTTGAAAGATTTATCATAAATACATATATTTGAACTTATACTTATGCAGATACCTAATTTCCCTTTCCATTATGAAATTGCTAAAATAATAATTTTACAAATAATAAAATTTATAAAAATATCTTGGAAAAAATGCACTTTCCTTTCTAGACAATGTTTTTTTTTTAATAATTTTATGATTGAACAAACATTCAAAATTACACAAATATTTTTTTAGTTGCGGAATACATTCTCAAATCAATGAAAGTATCGGTGTTAGTATTATAAAACAGGTACTAACTATGGTGAGATTTAATTAAAAATTCATAAAACAATTTTCAATCAATTATTAAATGAACAGCTAGCATGCAAACAGTATTTAAGTAGTAAAATTGGCATGTCACTGTGGTATTTTACAGAGCTCGATTTATTTATACAATATGCCATTTAATCAAAATAAGTACATATATATACAAAAACCAACAAGTAACATCAAAAGCAGATCAAAAGAACACAACTAAAAGCTGTTCAAATAATCAATATCATTTTACATTATACACATTCATCAAGTAAAATATAGAGTGCCCATAAAGTTCCTATCTATTTTATTCAAAACTGTGCAATTTATTTGCTTTTACAGGCAATCAACACAGAGCGTGTAGCTATAGTAATTTGACAAATTCAAGTAGATAATTCAACACCAGAGGTTTCCAAGCTTTTTGGGCCCATCGCCAAAAAAGTATATTTTTCTTCAATGCCCCCCATATATAGAGATAAACAACATTTCGTCACGTAGACCTATAAAACGGAACCCATCCAAAATATCAATGACAGTGTGTACAGAGAGAGCCTCGCAGAAGAAGATTTTACTAGGCCCAAGGACAAACCAATAAATGCTGTTGATTCTTATCGTTCGGAAAGTCACATTTCAAAGATTTTTTTTTTGTAATGAAAATAAAACAATAACTTTGTAACCACGAGAATTTTATTTTATTAGGACCGACCGATTTTTTTTCAAATGTAGATCTCAACAAAAAAGCGCTGAATTATCTACAGTGTTAATAATAAAGTAAGTGCAAAGTACAGCGCCCTTGAGGTGATTTTTGACTGTACTAGTCATCCAAGCATTATTATTATGCCTATCGCCCAAAATCATATAAAATCTCCCCAGAGCACTTTCAACTCTTGATCCCATCACCGACATCAATATTGCCCACGTTAAGTTTTTATTTAATTAGATAGGAACTTAATGAACGCTTATAAAATAAATTGAGTAATAAATACGAGGCATGAACTATGATATGACAAAATAAAAGAGGTGTAGCAAGTAATGTTGAAGATGTAAATCATTTCATGTTCATGGTTTCCAAATTAATTTCTCAATTTTTAGAACAATAAGGCACTATTGAAACATCTTCGGAAAGTTAACTTGAATTATTTACAGGGGCGGCTCGTGACTTTTTAGTGTGCTAGAGTGCTAATATTGAAAAAACGACATAATTGATGTTGTTGTAGCCGAAAATGATTCTAAGTAAATGTAACACGTTATAAACCACGAATATATTTTATTTTCACCAACCGGTTTCGCTTAACTCAAGCTTCATCAGGGTTAATATAATAACTAGTTATATTATACTAAATGAAGCTTGAGTTACGCGAAACCGGTTGGTGAAAATAAAATAAATATAATATATATAATAACTAGTTATATTATACTAAATGAAGCTTGAGTTACGCGAAACCGGTTGGTGAAAATAAAATATATTCATGGTTTATAAGAATGTGTTTCATTTACTTATTACTACAAGGTGTGTTCAAACGAAAAGGTGAATTTTAAATTTCCCGGGCTGTGTACATTGATTATCTTTTTTTTTTTTGTTATGTTGGTACACATATGTTTATCATATGTTAGCATTATCAGCCATTTTGGATCAGTGGTTTGTTTTTGACAACTGGAAAGGTTAGTCACGTTTTTGTATGTTCTTCGATTTTTTACTTTAGGTTCGTTTTCTGAGGCATCATCAGTCCGATTGAAGTGAAATTTTAGATTTGCTTTATTTTCTATGTCCTCATCAGCTTTTCTTCAAAAAATCCAAAAAATTGTATCTTTTTAGATAAAAATTGTTAATAATTGTTAATCCTATGGTGGAATTTCCTAATTTTGGTCGGAACTTGATAGCCGTTTTCTGGGGCATCATCAGTCCGATTGAAGTGAAATTTTGTATTTGCTTTTTTTTTTCTATGTCCTTATCAGCATTTCTTCAAAAAAATCCAAAAAATCAAAGAAAAAAAAAAACGTGACTAACCTTTCCAGTTGTCGAAAACAAACCACTGATCCAAAATGGCTGATAATGCTAACATATGATAAACATATGTGTACCAACATAATAAAAAAAAACGATAATTGAATGTACACAGCCCGCGAAAATTCAAAATTCACCTTTTCTTTTGAACACATCTCCTATGTCAAACCACAAAGTGATTGCTTCTTACGAAAAAAGAAAATGATTTTATAAAAAAATTGTTTGAAAATGTTTTTGCAGGGGGTTCAATTTGGACAATTGAACCACCTAACTTAAAAATCTTCATAGAAAAAATTTAAAAAAAAATCATTTTCGGCTACAACAATATCAATAATGCAGTTTTTTTCTATCTTAGCACTCTAGTACACCAAAATGTCACAGGCCGCCCCTGGTTATTTAATTCATATTATAACAACAACAAAAAATAGCTGGAATAATAAACTCTAACCTAACTTAATTTCTAATAGGTGTAGAGACTAGGAATGATTTTTTGGTTTACTTTTACATGAACGTCAATCCAACAACTTTATTATATTATTAAAAAATTCCCAAAAACAAATGTGAATTCCAAGAAAATAATCTTTACAACGTATGAGATATTCTTTGAGAGTTTTTAATTATTATGAAGGCAAACAGAGAATAATAGAAAAAAAGAAGTTTAACCTTCTAGGGAGGTCAATTACACTGATGGGCTAGTGTTGCTAATGGTTTTTTGGACAAGGTCATTTGCGCAACAGAATTATCAAGAATTTGGTGGGATAAGCTAAATACTAATAGAACTATTAGATATAAAATTAAGTAGCACTATTTTACAAGTAAATTAATTTTTCCATGAAAATTAATTAAAAAAAAAAACTAGTTTAAGTACCAACTTCCAAAATATTGGGAATTTTAGAATACAGACACATAAACAAACTATATCATGTAAAATAGATAATACAAGACATGCAATTAAAGTTTTTGCAATTTAAATTTTATTAAAAACATTTAATCTCCAAGATCACTATCTCTATCACCAATTACGTACAAGAGTTGGAAAGCCAAACCCAGGAATGCCGTACCCAGGAGATCTCCCAAAGCTGTGAGGTACGGGATGGCCGAGTTATCAGGATCTATTCCCCACTTCCACATCCAGAGTACGAGGTAATGGCTAATAGTGAGGAGTAACAATACTTGCGTTATCGCCGCACACATGTAAACCATTATAAACACGGGAGTCAGGGAAGTATGCCCCGCCTGCAAGTAGCTGATGGTATATGTGAAGATCAGGTGACCAGGCACCACCATCAGGAGCAGGAGCTTCGTAGTTTTACCCATAACGGGGCCCACCACACCGCCCGTGTGGAGACAGGTGGATAACCGCGAGGCGTGCACGGCAGCCATAGTCCCTCCTACACCATTAATAACCAACTGGAAAACAGCAATACCCTTATAGCTAGACACAGTATAGTCCAGGATCAAGCCCCCCACACTGCTTATGACCATAGCTGATATAACAGGAGACCATCCCTCATCCAGCACTTGCTTTGTGAAATGATTTTTCGCAGCGGCATAACCACACACAGGAACAATGATGGCTCCGGCAACTATTATCAAGCCCGGAAAGACCACATTATTACCCAAGTTCTTGTACAACAATGATGCAATCCAAGAGAGCAATGCCAAAGTTGTCAGATCTCCCAGACTTGCGGCTATGGGGGTGGCAACATTGTCAGGATTGATGTTCATCTTCTGAGACAAAACTATAACCAGGATCATGATACATCCGAGTACAAAGCTGGCCACAGAGGCTGTGAGGACACTGGAGGCGCACAGCAGCATGGCGTGGTGGATATCAAACTCCCCCTCAGGCACCCACCCCATCACCACAGCGGCCATTGCTGCTAGAAACCCAACAAGAACACCTTGGCACTGAATCAAACACAAATTTCCAATAATCAAAGGTGACATACTGGAATCTAAATGGCCCATGTGGGCGTGGGTGGACAGCCGAGACGCCAGGGTCATCTCCAGGTTTCCCTTCAGCCCGAGAAGAGCCGGAACAAGGATGTAAACTTCAGAGACCTGCAGGAATACCGGCCAATGTTGCACGGTATCCAAGAGTAGACTCGCAGCGACCATTCCAAATCCTGCCAGCAGAAATGGAATGAACATTTGTACTGCCACAATCCACAAAGTTTCTCCATTATCACTGACATCCCGTTCTTTTAAATTGTTATTCAGTAAATGACTTCGATCACTATCCGACGAATCGGTTTCAACTTTTCTTTCGGCGTCTTGAGGCATTGCAACTGTAGAACTTTTCAATCTATGATGCATATTCCCAAAACAATCGGTATTGAGCATTTACTGTTCCTGGCCAAGAGCTCCGGTGGTAGCAAATATTTAAATTTGCACTCCTATTAACATTCAACGTTAAGAACTACCTGAATATAGAATGTTAAAAATAACATCATTAGTGGCACCTCGGAACTATTAATAGTCAATAATTGATGTCAACAAAAACTTATTATTATCTTAAACAGGTTTAACCTAACACACGTATGTCTACGTAAGTAAATGTTATCAAAGATTGTATTTATTTTCGACGTCAAAACATAACTTTTAAATCATTTTAATCATTGAGGTTTAACACGAAGATTGGTTATTTTTGCGGACTTTCGAAATATGAAAGTATGTTTTCAGCCAAATCGTGACTATAAGGAACTCTAAAGCACCTACAATAATACTACTGATAAAATTGCACGATACGCACACACAAAAATTAACTACCGCGCTTCAAATTAAATACACACAGCTGACAGGTAGACGGCTGACCATAGATAAAGTTAAAGTTTATTGTGTTGCTGACAGGTCGACAGTGCTGCCATATTCCAAAAATACAAACCCTGTTTTGAGGAGTAAATAAACACATTTTTTATTTTAAAAAAGTATTAAAGTATATGAAAAGTAAGAACTATAAAAAACATTGTTTCTTGTTCATTGAGAATAAAAACAACTAAGAAACAAGAGTACCTTAGTAAATTATCAATAATGCTTTAATCAATAATTTTTTTTGAATGGCAAAAAAAAATAACATACAAATAAAAACACAAAAACTGCGTATTTTCAGTTTTTTACCGAACGATCCCATCAGATGAGGGAGAAGAAGTTCTCCCAAAACTCTAATATTTTATTTGTTCTGTACATTCTATAATAGGTAGTGTAGATACATAATTAAAGTTACATGATATATATTACATACGTTTTATTTTATTTGACAAAGATAATAATCAGATAAAAAGACATTGCGAATCTGCTCTGAAGTGTTTGGAATTATATTCAATATATATATATATGTGTGTGTGTGTGTGTTGTGTTGTTTATTTTTTCCCTAATTTAAATTTAACATAATTTTAACAGAAAATTACCATTTTTTAAATAGATTCCTGATTTTGGAATTTAGTCCACACGACCCATGCTAAAAAATGTTTCTTATCTCACTCTAAAGAACACATTTTTGGTGATCGGTAAAGGCGATAGAACATCTTGTTTTAAATCATGAATATATAAGTGACCCAAAAAAAACATGCATCAGGAAACACTATTTATTTTATTTCTATTTATTAATTCATTTTTTGAAACATACATTCACACAAATAAGGTAGAATGATTATAAACATTTTGTTGTTGTTTTTTTTAACATTAAATTATAAATACATCTGAACAACCTATGAGTAATGTATATAAAACAAAAAATCCCATATAGGCAAGGCCAGTGCGTGGGTATACCTGGTATCAGTTAGTTGCAGTATATTGGTTTATTTGTATTAATACATGGATGTTGAAGGTTAGTTAAATAAAATATTTTAAGCTAGATAAGAAAACAAATCGAAAAACAAATAAAGAAAAGTGGGGAAAATATACAGTTATAGCAGGAAAAGGTTGATATCTTTGGTTTTAATCCAGTTTTTATTTCATTTTTGTATGTGTTTAAAGATAATATGTTTGGACACTTACATTCTGTAGATAGAAAATTAAAAATTTTAGGAGCAATAAAAAAAGCATGTCTCTGCGCAAGCCTAGTTTTACACAAAGGTACTTCAAGTACGTTATTTATCTGGGTTGAGATAAACCAGTTACCCAGAAAAACCTAATAGTTCATTCATTAGATTTTGTTAAATAGGAAGATGTCACTTTAAAAAAAGTACCGGGCCCGGCATTGCTAGAGAAAAAGCGATCAAAACTTTCAAGAATTCTATAGTTGAGTTGAGAAAAGACAGATTTATTCAGTCACTGTAATGCGGGTTACATACAGTTAATATAATATGTGGGCGTGGCATATTTCTCAATATCGCTCACCATACAATCTCATACAGTCATCACACAGAGGTATTATAATATATCTGTGGCAATTGTATGGCGAGCGTACTTCCCCCACATATATATAATGATATATTAACTGTGTGTAACAAGCTTATTTTGTTTTTTTGAAAGTTAAATAAAAATAAAAATTACTGAAACAATGTTAAACAGTTTTATTTATTTATTTACGTAACACACCGATATAGTTTTTTGTGTGCATAAAAATAATATTTCATTAAATTCAACAAAAAAAAATCTTCACTTGGCTAAAAGTTTTTGTCACTGTCTGTTTTATTTTATGACTAGCCAGTTTCAAGTATAGAATTAAAAAAAAGGAGGCAGGTAAAAGGTGAAACCCTACTGTCACATCATGACATTGTACTTTAAGTACACAAGTAACTTATAATGTATTATTAATCGTAAGATTTCGGTCCCGCACTTTATTTCCAAATTATTATATTTTTTCCACTTTTTTGTTCACCAAACATTCTGAATGCGATATCAGTACAATGTAATTAAAATTCAGTACTTTAAAACAATAGTCAACTAGTTGTTATTGCTCTGGGAAGAAGAATATCAATATTATCAGACAAGTTTATTGGAAATTTATCAATGACGTGGTGTACCTACTTTCGCCACTGGTTTTCTTACCGGATAGCAACATTTCCATTTGCCAGCATTTCTTGCAATATCTTCGGCCTTCATTAGACTTAATAGAACAGAGACAGACATATACAGCAAAATGCAACGAGAAGAGTACGGCACGAGAAACAAATGAGAAAGTTTTTCAACATACTCGTTTGACGTATGAATTTTGCTTCGATGGCTGCTTTTGCAGGAGCTGCATTTATACGACGTGTAATAGATTAAGACAGGTGAATGTAAATTGCTTAATTGCTGTTCTGTATATGAATGAATTACAATTTATTGATTAAAATTTGTTTCAGTTTTGCTTAACTTGCTTTGTAAATGTTTAGTGTGACGCTAAACCACTTTTTGCCCTACCTGTTCCATTAAACCTGTAAATTTATAGTTTTGAACCTAAATTGACAGTTTTTTGTACGAAATTCAGTCTGTGGTTTGATTTTATCTTTAATAATGACTTTGTTGAGGTTGAAAACATACCTTTCACATTGTTACTTTGATTTACTTATTTTTAAATGTCTTGTTTCAGGAGCATTTTGTATTTTTCTAATACCTGTTAGTCATATTTTTATCAATATGACATCCAAGCGGTAACCTCCGTCTTTGCTTAGCCGTGTACAGTTGTGAGTGTTAATTCAAGTGATTGGTTGTCTTTATGACAGTAGTGGCTTTTTCTATCTGACAGTGTCGGCAATAAATATATAAAATGTTTCGAAGTAAAATAAGAATCCACACATGTCGCATCATCCTTCTGACATCGCTGGTATGGCTGATGATAGATGTAGTCCTGCTCATGTTCTACGCAGACTGCCTTGGCTCCTGGGACTGTGGGAAGAAGCCTGGAGAGTATGATGTGCTGGTAAGATAACTCAACCATTTCTTGAAATGTTTTCCTCATTCAAATTGTTGAATCATTTTGTGTTATTCTTCTGTTCTTTCATATAACATGTATGTTTCACTGCTGCTTGTATGTTTCACTTTGCCACAAGGCATACGACTATACGAAAAAAATAAGCACCATTAGAATTGATATTTTTATTTTATCCACGCCATGTTTACATATTTTGATAGATCCCATATTCATGACAGGGTATGAGACATACAAGCGCCGACCTATGACATCAAGCAGAATAATGCACAGCTCATTGGCAGGTGCTATTAGCTAATTTGGGGTTTCAGAAAAAGGATTTTTTTTAACTATTCATGTTTCTATGTGTCACATTTTGTTGTGTCATGAAAAACCCCTCACTTCGCAGGTGCAAGCAAGCCATCTGAAATCTGATGATGAAAACGACCTAAAGTTTCACAATAGTAACGGGAAAAGAGACTCTCTGGAGCATGGGAAGAAAACAAAAGAGCATAGTGATGAAAGGACCATCCACTATATGGGGCTTTACCCTCCCTCAAGACTGAAGAAATGGGACCCCGCACCAGTTGTTACTGAACACAGTGGGTTAGCAGGAGAAATGGGTAAACCATATTTTATTTATGTTATTTTTCTCTCTTTATTTTTAACCCATTTCATATTTACTTGCTAATTCTATTTAGACCCAATTTAATTTCAAAACATTTCGCCAATACATTATTCTTTCTTTATGAGCTTTCTGGCATCCAGTTTTGGAGATAGGCTTCCCTCAAATGTGTCCAGTTTTGCCCATTCCTGGCGGGTCTCACCCCATGCGAAGCCGGCGGTTCTCTTCAAATCGTCAGTCCATCTCATCTGTCCAATACATTAGTTATCATTAACTCCAGGAATTAACTTATTAATACATTGACTTCTCATCCTTCAAAGTCTACATAATATTGATTTTAGCTGCATAGATACACCGATGACTCATTTGCCTGTCTAATGTTATTGCCCAGAAAAAGAAAATATTGGCTTTTAAGTCACAATTGCTTATTATTTAATCTTTCATGGAACCTCTCTATCTAATATATAAATATAGCTATAGAGAAATCATTTAAAGAGATTCTCGATTGTGTAGTGGTGTACTGTATCGTAGGACTACTGCGGGGTAAGAGGGGACTGCAGGTCAGGTTTACAAACTATGTTTGAACCACTATCAGTGTGCACAAATATATTCAAAGATGCGGTCTTTAAAATGATTTGCTTCTAAGTCAAGTTCCATACTCCCGAGGTTTGAGCATTAATTAGAAGTAGTCTAAGTATGCCCGCTTTTGTGGATGTTTCTGTCATTAGAAAGTATCGAATCTGTGACAGTTGCAGCAACAGTTCCAATCCTTCGACCATAAACCAATTGATTGGAGATTGAAAGATAATTGTGCATCTCGAGCCGAATGGGTGTGCATTTTGTGCATGCAACAGTGATTGTAACAGCTAAACATGCAACCTAACAACTACGTAGTGACACACTTTGCTGCCTGCACATCTAGATAATGTTCATTATTGCGAGTGCTACGAAGATGTGAAATAAATCATGTATTTTTCTCACCATTTTAGTGGAGATTAAAATTTCGGAATTCAGTACACCAAAATTGAACCAACTAACCTTATTTCTATTTATGCTCACTCAATCATATTAGCACAACTATATTGTTCATGATTTACGTCATTTTATTTTGAAGTTTCGTTCTTCAATTTTACTTTTTTTTTTTGTGCCTTTGATGTCCTTGCGTAGGACCTGTTACGCTACCCCGGCTACAAACAAAATGTATTTAAAATAAAAATATTTAGCATATTTCAAAGGACAACTTTCTAAAGACCCCTGACATTATGCATTGTGAAATATCCTTACATGTTGTCCTTGTTAGGTACACCAACATTTTATCTTTGATTATAGTAACATTGAAAGTTCTGCTTTTACAGGTAGGGCCGTGGTTATACCTCCTGAGAAGGAAGCTATAATGAAAGAGAAATTTAAAGAAAATCAGTTTAATTTAATGGCTAGTGATATGATTTCTTTAAACAGATCTCTCGTTGACGTTAGAATGGAAGGGTAAGCAAAACATTTACACATTCTCCATTATAATGAAGCTATTATTTACCTTTGGGTTGTTAGATTCTCCTCACTTTTTTTAATAATATTTTATGTTATATTTTCTCCTTCATTGACCAAAATGTTTATTTAATTGCAGGTGTAAAAGTAAGACTTACGCTAAGCTTTTGCCCACTACTAGCATCGTGATAGTATTCCATAACGAAGCGTGGACGACCCTCCTCAGGACCGTGTGGAGCGTCATCAACCGCTCTCCAAAGCCTTTGCTTAAAGAAATTATATTAGTCGACGATTCTAGTGAAAAAGGTAATTAAAAATTGACAATTTTGCCACAATCATGTCTCAATTTTTTCTTTCCTTCAGTCTTTTAAATTTTGGTTGCAATAAGTCATCAGCTAGTTTTAACAGCCTCTGTAGCGCAATAATTTTCACATTGACATTGAAGTTGTCGGTTTGATTCCCGTGGAGTGCAAAAACTCGTAAATTCGATTTTTAATGTGCGCTGTCAGCGTGTAAGTGTTGTAATGCTAATTACACAATTTGATAGACCTTACAAATCTGACCGTCGTAATGAACATTGCCAAATAAATAACAATATTGATTGGTTTATTTCGTTTTTAACTTGCTTATTGATTGCGCATTGCAGATCATTTGGGCAGACAGTTGGAAGACTACGTGAACACTCTTCCTGTGCCCACCTATGTATACAGAACGGAAACTCGGTCAGGCCTCATTAGGGCCCGACTCCTGGGGGCCAAGCACGTCACTGGTGATGTCATCACCTTCTTAGACGCTCATTGTGAATGTACTGGTAAGATCCAAGATCATCATATTATTTTATTTTATTAGTGGAAGATGTTGCTTGTGCAATGATGAGGAACTTAGTCCGCAGAGGAATTGAACCCACGACGCCTGGGCAGGAATCGGACGCGTTTTTGTCAACTCGGCCACTGACCGGTATCGACCATTCTTGCGTTCCGCTGGCTCCAAACATAACATTGCTTATGGTAGTCCCTAGTTGGGAAATGTTATGAAGTAAAAGAGATGAGGGAGGAGAAGAGGGTTGGGAAGTGTCTAGTTATTAAAGAACTAAAGTCATTCTGAATGGCGTTCTCTCTCCAGAAGGATGCTGAGAGTATCTACCAGTTTGGAAGATGTCCAAATTTAATATAGTATAAAAATATAATATGTGAAAATACCCATACCGTTTGCATTTTGTCGTGTTTTGAATTATCAACCACTGCTTTTGATATTGTTTACAAACACCTCCATTCAGATGGTTTTCGCTGTACTATTTTCAGAAAATTACAATAAATGCTTTCTGAGAATTTCTAATTCATTCTAAAAATTGTATTTCACAATCGTAACTACCATTATATTTTTTGAGTGATTAACAAATTAATTGTCTACTCTAATAATAGCTGACTAATTTCCCATTCTGTCAAATGAATGGATTTCAATACAATTCAATAATGTCTTGTTTAGTTGCCATCGGCAATTTTATAATAAGGTTTTTAAATTAGCAATTTTTTTGTTTTCTTTTAGTAGTCTGTTAACTATTGTAAGTTTAATAACATTTTTTTTATGTTTCAATAATCACAAACAATTGTTTTTTTGCTAATTGTGATTAATGTTTGTGTCTAATGTAACTAATTTTATATTTTAACGATGGTCATTTCAGAGGGCTGGCTGGAACCATTGTTGGCTCGGATAGTGGAGGACCGCACCACGGTGGTGTGCCCAATCATTGACGTCATATCAGACGAGACCTTCGAGTACATCACCGCTTCTGACATGACGTGGGGCGGGTTCAACTGGAAGCTGAACTTCAGATGGTAAATAAATAGTAAAAAAAATAAAAAAATAATTTAAAAATCCGATTTTCATTCTTCATTCTGATTGTAATGACTCTTATCATTTCTTTAGCTAACTAGTGTTCGTTACGTGACTTGACCTTGATTCTAGACTGTGCCATCCAACGGGTTAGCATTTGGTTATTTCGGCTGGAATTACCAATATAATCTTGAAATTCATGTACCGTCAGGTCTAACTCAAGTAGAACTCTTCTTTTTACCAGCATGAAGGACCAACCTTATGATTAATTCTCCATTTTCCCATTTAAGTGACAAAGTAATTTGTACATACGTATTCATATTTCACCGATAACCACCAATTGATGTGGGAATGAAGAATTAAGGGCAGTAGGATCATGCATCGAAAGCATCCCCCACCACCATCCTTTCTTTCTCCACTCTTTTCTTCTTTCTTTAAAAAAAAAATGTTAATCTCCCATAATCACACATATTTTGAATGTTAAGTGTGAAAACTTCGTAAGTGCAAAATTTTATAACTTTTAAATGAAACAGGTACCGAGTGCCCGACCGTGAGATGGCCCGAAGAGGCGGAGACCGCACGGCCCCACTCCGCTCGCCCACCATGGCCGGGGGCCTGTTCGCCATCGACCGGGACTTCTTCTACAAGATTGGCTCCTATGACCAGGGCATGGACATCTGGGGTGGCGAGAACCTCGAGATGAGCTTTAGGGTAAAACCATCACCATCTACACCTTGTATCAAATTACTATAAATGTTTCAATGACAACATTAAAAACACGTGATCATATTAATAATAATCATTTAATTACATATTTAATGAAAAACCCAAAAAATAAATTGCCATGACCTTGATTTAAACTCCAATATTAAAAACAAATCAACTGTGTACTAACTTTTTTTCTCGTGTGTTTTTCTTTTATATATCATTTAATGATAATGTACATATTAATATTTTCTAAGTTATTGTAAAATGTTTGATAATAATTTGTTATGTTTGATTGTAAAGCATAAAGTAATTTAATCTTACTTCAACACTCAAGTGACATTCTATGTAAAAAATTACATAAGAATATTACCCTAAGTCTCTGTCTTTTAATGCGCATTATTTTGAAATTGGTCACATATTGACTGTGTTTTGGTGAAAGGCATTATTATTCCACATCTTTTGGGAGAAAAACTTGAGCCTCAGTGCAAGTATGATGGTCATGCTGAATGTCACGGAGATTGAAACAACTAGACATATTGTTACTTGCCAAAAGGTGCGGAATTACACCTTTGACCAAAACAGACTGTGTTTTGGTCAAAGGCGTTATTCCACACCTTTTGGGAAAGAAACTTAGGCCTTAATGGAAGCATAACACTCATTTTGTTAATTTCGTGGAGGTTAAAGCAACTAGGCCTATTTTTACTTGCCAGAAAATGTGAAATATCGTCTTTGACCAAAATACACTCAATATGTATGTATTTAAACGGTGAAAATATATTATGATTAATAGTTCATAACTGAGTGGTCCAAAGTATTGTATTTGCACTCGGATGTCACAGATTCAATCCTCTGCAAGCCAAGTTCTGCATTGTTGCGCAAGCGACATTTTCCACTTTTTACAATGTGATTAAAATATTGTCAGGTTATTCTTAACCTGGGAATGTTTGACTTTCATGACGTTTTTTTTAAATAGTGATCATAATAACGCGCCTCTAAAGACAGATACTTTAGCCCCTGTAGTATGAAATGTTAACGAGAAAGAACCGTTTGATTAGTATTTCTCTTATTTAGCTTTGAAAACTTTAATACAAATAATTATCTTGCAGTGGCGTTTTGTTGTACAGTGTAATGTGCGGTGTAACTTGAACATGATTTGGCGTAGGTGTGGCAGTGCGGTGGCATTCTGGAGATAATCCCGTGTTCGCACGTGGGCCACGTGTTTAGGGACAAGTCCCCGTACACATTCCCCGGCGGTGTGAGTCGCATCGTGCTGCACAACGCGGCGCGCGTCGCCGAAGTTTGGATGGACGAATGGAGGGATTTCTATTACGCCATGAACCCAGGTTGGACCCTAACACTAACAGGCGACGGTGCCACGTCTCGCCAGACCAATAATGTTACGCGCCATCCAAATAATAACATCATTTTTAACCAAATTAAAATTCTACTAACCTTTTTTGTGCGTGCTCCCTTGTAGGAGGCTTTGTTTGAGAATTTAATAACTTTTTATTGGCATTCTTTTATTTTCCATCTCATGCTTACATGTTGTATCTTTGTAGCTATCTCTATGCTATGCTTTATTTTTATTTATTTGTTAGGTGTTCATAGTATAATATCAGCTCCATAAGCCTTTATAAATATTTTATCAACGCCTGGATTGTGTCAATATGAACATCAATTATTAGCAATTACAAAAATTCAAACACATAATATTGTTTGAATCATTATTTGCTTATCATTGAAGTTATCTTTTGCACTTCCGTGTTGTTAATTATGTATTACGTATTGGCATCTGCCTTGAGATACATTGACATGTAATTGAGGCCCATTGATCCACCCACTACTTGATGTCAACAGGTGGTCACATTACTGACAATTCATTGCTGGCACTTGCTTATTTTTATTGTCCCATCCACCTCTTTTCTACTAAGTTCTTCTAAATGGCCAATAAATTCCAGTATGTACTATAGTTTTTTTTTCTCTATTTTTCTCCCAGTTTATTTCTATTTTATATTTATTCATTTGGGTATTTTTATATATGTTTTTTTGTTTTATTTTTTATTTTAATCAAACCATATTTACATAATTTGCTCCCATTCTGTAGCTTCATACAAGCATGATATATTAGACACGCAAACATTCCTTTATCAATTTGACATCAATTTTCATTGTGTTTAATTTTGTCTGTTGCTTATTCTGTGGCTTCTATTTATTCGCTTTACTTCTCTTTTATTTTTCTTTCTCCTCATTCTATAAAAAGAGTTATATAAAAATTGTCGTATTAACTTGACGGTATTGATGATATCCTCTGGAATGAGATGTTGCGGTATACCGTAGTGGGTGTTCATGGCCTAATAGAAATAACATTACATTTATTACAAACCATCCCCATTTTGTAAAACTAAACAATGGACAGATCATCACAATGTACTGCTTTATCTAGGCGCAGAGGAGTACCAGTACATAATATATTCATTTGTTTTAATAATAAATTACCCGCACTTTGTCTTGCTAACCAACATTCATCCATCCAAATAACAAATCATTTATTTATTTTATTGCAGGAATAATAATTATATTCTATCAACATTTTGTTTACAACTTTTACCATTACATACTCAGTATTTTATGTTTATTACAAGGCACTTGTTTTAATTAATAGGATTGGTAAAATAACACAAAGCACAGGTTGTAAACGCATATTGGTTGTTAAACTGTTGACTTTATGACTAACAAGATTAAAGGCTTATGCAGCGTGGTAATCAATTTCAAAATATTAAGTTCTAATCTATCTTATCTTTAGAGATAGATATTAATAATGCCTCCCGTTACTTTATCCTGCTCTAAATTTATATCTCTAATAAAATATCAGATTATTTTCATAATAAGGAATTCCAGTGAAAAATATAATGACTTTAAAAATATGTATTCATATACATCAGCAAATGACGATTCTGAATATATAACTTTCATTTATATATAATTATACATAGAATTTATAAATCGTTATTTAAAAGTGAATAAAAAATCATCTCATCAAAACACCGTGTTATGTTGGTACCATTGCATTTGTAACATCTCACTTGGATTCTGTTTTTGGATTAGTATGAAAAATTTTCATTTTTCGATTTTGTTTTGTATTTTAAATATGTATTTTTTTTTAGTTTTGTCAAAATTTTAACTTAATTTGGGTGACTTTAAGCTCTATAATTGTTGTTCAATAAAAACAACTATTATTCAAGAAAGCAATTAGAGTATTCATGATCAAACCAATTATCAATACGGATATTATGATAATGGTCAATACTATTATTATTCTTTGAGTTAAAGTTTCTAAAAATGTACATAATTTTATTACTTATGTTTAGTTATGGTTGACCATGAATAGAATATACAATTATGTATGGTAAAACTCATCCTTGTTTTGACATTTGACATTCTAACCTCAAAACTGATGAAAACCAACCGGTCATAGATTTGGAGCGTTTTGGAGGCCTTTAAAATTAAAATTTAAAAAATTTTGAAAACTATGAAAACTAATTTTAGAAAAAAAAACGAAATATACTGGTATTTAAGTTGGAACTTCATTATCGATAAAAAAATAATAATAATTTGACTGGAGTTCCTTATTACATATTATCATCACTGATCATAATATTTTTCATTGAGTTTCTTTCATCGGAGCATATCATTGTTATGAAACATTTGGTTTATCCACATTGTATAACTATTTTACAATAACTAAAGTATTGAATTAATTAATAGTTTGAATAACTTAGTATGTAAACAGAGAACATGACATGCTCTACTTTTAAAATGTGCTTAACCAATCCACCAATCACACGTGTGCTTGTGAAAATAGCACTGCTACATTGGAGCATCATTTTTTTTAGATACATAGCCTAATGGATATAGGTTAATTACAAATTGCATAAAATAACCATTAAAAAGTTGTTGTAGTTAATTTTTAAAATGGAAATAATCTTAACACTCTTCCCCGTAATAACTGTTGTTTAACCATGCTAAATAATATTTATTTTTTTAAATAATTGCTACTGTTAACCCATTACCATTTACAACATTGTTTTGTTAACTAATCACCGTACGCCTTATGTATTGAGTTTTGATCTCACATCATGCGACACTAACAAAGCTCCATATAAGAGTAAGGCAGTATAGTACGTGGCGGGAGTACTTTGGTGCGGCGGTGAGCTTGTTTACGCAATGGCATTTTGAAATGTCAAATACGGACAACTGTGCCATTTTTCAGGGACTGAAAAAACCAAACTTCTTAGCACGAAAATTCCTTGTCATGTAAATCTCCATTAGTGTGAACTTCTTCAGCGAGTTTCACTGTATATCAAAATGGATTTTTTTTGTGTACACATTGACTGCTCTGATTTGAATGTTTGTTAACACTAGCCGATTCTGTTTGTGTTGTTCTCTTTCCTATTCTATGATGATTTTTCTTTCTATGGCATCTAACTAGCATTACATACCATTGGACGGATAATACTTTGGAAAACTTTGCCTTACTTGACTTAGCGTAGTTAACTTTGGAGCAGCTGACTTCCCAATTTGTCTGGGTGTTGTGAACTACATTGCCATGTTTCACAGACCAAAATGGCTTTACAGCTATCGCAAGGGGTATTAATAATTTAACCCGATCGACGCCGTTGTCGCATATGTGATCCATCAGTGACTATCCCCTCGAGTGCAAGTCACAAATGTGATCCATGAAGTTTCACAAAGACACATACATTGTGTCAAAACACGGCGCATGATGAGATAGATTGCATTAAAAGGGTCAGTGTTGTAACGGTTAATGTACGAGCTCCGAAGCAAGCACACCGTAGTACTCTGGTCACGTACAGCATGAGAGACACACAGGCAATAACAAATCAGTACGTTAGGTGTGATGATGACTGGCATGGTATGGTTGGTGTGTGTAGGTGTGGATGTGCGGGGGCGTGCTGGAGATCGTGCCGTGTTCGCACGTGGGCCACGTGTTCAGGAAGTCCACGCCCTACTCCTTCCCCGGGGGCACGAGCCGTATTGTTAATCACAACAATGCGCGCCTCGCCGAGGTGTGGCTTGACTCGTGGAAGAATTTCTACTACAGCATAAACCCAGGTTTTTCCACTAATACATATTATAACAACTCGGTGTCGCAATGCACCTTATGTTTTGATTGATTATTTAAATTTGTCATCTTATGAACTACTGTTTTTTTAAACTTAATACAGTGCATAGTTTGTCTGTCATGCTAGGGATATATATCCTCGTGTTATTGTCAACAAATTATGGATGATTTACTATTAAACATTTAACCTGAATTACACACAATGTTTCAATCTCATCTCACGAAATCTAACCGCTTGTGTGGCAGCGATGCCGGAGCGGCATTCTCTAGCAATGCACCTGACTCAACTCGATTTTATTGTTTTTTAAACTAAAATAATCCTAGCATACTAAAATATATTTTATTCGCTTGGCAAGGAAATAGTATATCTTCATATTATCTCGTAGTTTCTTCACGGGCAAATATATTTATTTTATGTACATACAATTTTGATAAATACAAGAACATCATTTTTCGAAACGAGTAATTACGAAATTACTGTCAGCTAACACATGCCGCCCTACACTCCATTTTATGGCTGGCACACTAAGGGTTTGTATTTGACGGGAACGTTGCACTCCAGAGGTTAACGGGGTATACCATTTTATGAAAAAATCCTTATGAAGTTTCTTTAAATATCGACGGTTCCAACGAACAATGTCGGATGTGTAAATTGGCAACTTTGCATAAGAGCTGTAGTAATTGCAATATTATATTTTTCCATTGAAATAACTGGAAGTTTATGCAAATTATCAAAAACAACACTATATTTCTTCATCTGGAAAACAATAAAAATGTAGACGTGAAACTCTAAACACGTAGAAAGAAAAATTTAAACAGCTCTAATAAGAAGTTATCATTTGTACATCTGACATTGTTCGTTGGGACCGTCGATATGTATATACATTTTGTATTTGTCCAAAATATAATATGTGCGTTTAAGTTTTACTTTTTGCTTACTAAGATTACATTTGGCAATGGTTGCCCTTGTGCTGTGCAAAACATCTGGAAGGTGGGGGTACATTTTGAGGATTATTTATCAACTGGAGACAAAAAAGTTAACATTATAATCTCTGTTTGTATGATTTTCATCAGTTATTTTCCTTGAGATTTGCAGTTTGAGTGTAAAACATTGTATTATTACTCTAGTTTTTTATAAATACATACATATATCAATCAAAACATAAAGTGTAGCACTAACTCCCATCAATCCATATAATGTTTTAAATAATTTTGGTACATGTTATAATAAAAGGCATGTTGAAGAATGCCACGCAATACTAACATCTAATAAACTTAAAATGTTTTCATTAATTTTCACGGAGCCTAGTTATATAACAATAACATTCATAGTTGATTAGACTAGACTGGTTTGCCCTTGCGTTGATTTAAAAACAATTTTAACATGAACACGTTGCTTGGTTTTTAGATTCGGGCATAGAAATTCATTTTGACTTGTTTACTAAATCCATTGTAGTTAGATGTAACCTTAATTAGTTGGCATAACAAGTGTTGCATAATATTTGCTCTTTGAAACTTCATAGTACAATGTACACTTTGGCTGCCCGGGCTTAATAATATTGTGTTGTTAATGGGGAGAGGGATTATTTATTAATTCAAAATAATGATAATATTATTACGCAATACGATAAACATAATGTTTTTAAATACAAAAATATTTTTTAAATTTACATAGGCTTTGCATTTAACAAAATCAAATCAAAAATATTACTTTCTGACTGTCCTACGTATGTTTTACAAAATATTTAAAAATGTTGATCCTCAAAAAATACCTTGAAGGTTTTGAGAAAAAAAATTCCAAAAAAGAGTAGGTTGGTTTAATCTTTTCACAAACACTAACTTTAATGTTTTTTAAATGCGGATTACAAAACATTGTTTAAGTTCATTAAAATAAATGTACCAGGAAAGGATTGTAATTATTTTTCTCCATTTAAAAAAAAAATATTTTCATATTTTATAAAATATGCATGGGATGGTCGGAAAGTCATATTTCTAATTTGATTTTGATAAATCCCCGTGTAAATTTAAAAAAAAATGTTATTAATAATAAATAATAAATATTTTTCTCTTTGAAAACATTATGTTTATAGTATTGCATAATAATATGTATTATCATTATTTTGAATGAATAAATAATGATAATACATATTAATCCTCTCCACCTTAACAATAATTTTTGAACGTCTTTATAAATATCATGATTGAAAAGCATTATTTGAAACCAGATC